>LUGF01041830.1:191634-209874 GCA_001625245.1 Calycopis cecrops
ATCGAAAGTCCATACGATTTCATACATAAGATCCCGCCGCGCCCGCGCCGCCACCGCCGCCGCTCCGCTGCCCGCAAGATTCAAGGCGGGTTTATATAGTAAACTTCACTCACAGCCAGGTCGCAGAACTTGAAGACGACGTTATCGGGATAATTGGTGTATCCGACCGCGTTGGCACCGCGCAGCAGCATCTGGAAGGGGATGTTGGGGATGAGGCTCCGCATCTCCGCGAGCCGCTCCCACGGACACTCGTGCAGGAACCTGGAAAAATTAGTAAGAGGTGGTGACGTCATCTACGCAAGTTGCACCAGAGCGCAGACGTGCATTGTACGAGAGCGTACGCGTGACGTCATCGACGCGCGAGAATGTAAAGCGCACATATTTATTGTATACTTCCAAGCTCAACTGTGAAATAAGAGGTATTGCTACGTGGGATAGGGTTGGCACGACCGGGGATACCTCTCGCTTACACGATACAGTCGTATTGACAGATGTGCTGTCGTGTTTCGTGCGGTTAGTGTGCGTAAGCTTATCGGGTTAGGGTATCGCTTCTGTACAACCACTAGCAGATGTCTATGAGCATCTATAGTCCACTCCCTTAACTATCAAAACGAATCTACCCTCACTCACCTGAGGGCCACGTCGAATGTGGCGCCCCCCCAGTTCTCGAGCGCGTACAGGCCGCTGAAGTTGTGCGCGACGTACGGCGAGACCGCGAGCAGGTCGTGCGTGCGCACGCGTGTCGCGAGCAGCGACTGGTGCGCGTCTCGGTACGTCGTGTCCATCAGCAGGAGCCCTTTATGTTCGCGGACCGCTTTCGCGAACGCCTCCGGACCCCCGGATTTTAGGATGTCCTTGAAACCCTTGGGCGGCTTCACCGCTGTGAAAAAAGTGTAAAAAAATAAATAAAATTACACCATCAAAAAAAAGTGTAAAAAAAAAATATATGATCACCGCTCACTGATCAACTCGGAAAGGAAACGTAAGTATCGCCTTCGCTTTTCGAGGCGAGGCGATTACGTTACGTTTCCAATTAGTGTCCGTTGCCGTATAGAGTTTCACACAAAAAATAATGAACGGCTCGAGGCGATACGCTTACGTTCCCTTTCCGAGTCGATTAGTGTGCGACGACCATTAGGGGGCAAACAAGCAGTCGGAGCCATTTTCATGACTACCGACGCTCGTAGACATCCGCATAGAGGTTACGCAGGTGCGTTGGCCTCTTTCCTCATTTATGCCATATCAATACACGTAATTACACTCTCCAACAACCAGTATACTTTGTGATTACGAAAAATCTATCAAATCAACAGCTTTCATCAGTAAAACCTATATTTAAAAAATGCGCTAAAACTGATATGTCTAACTATAGGCCGATAGCTTTAATTACAGTCTTTTCCAAAATATATGAAAATATGTATGTCAGGTTATGTAATTTTATAACACAGTTTAATATTATAAAAGATGAACAATTTGGTTTTCGCAAAAATAACTCGACTACGAAAGCGTGTTTTAGTCTAGTCAAAACTACGAGTATAATAGAAAATATCAATGAAAGTATACCTTTGGCAGCTATTTTCTTTGATACTAGTAAAGCATTCGATTTTGTTTCGCATGACATACTTTCTGCAAAATTAGAACGTTTTTCATCCGTGGCATTGCAAATGATTGGTTTAAAACTTATTTGTATAAAAAAAACAGTGTACACAAATAGTTAAAGTCATGGATAGGGTTAAACAAACCTACGTGTCCACGTTCAGATACAATAAGAACGGCGTTCCACAGGGTAGCATCTTGGGTCCAAACCTATTTCTACTCTATATAAATGATTTACCAATGTTACACCTCACCAAACTATTTTATTTGCTGACAATACTACCGTATTAATTAAATGTATGAGTGAGGAAACTTTCAACTCGGATATCAACGCTACTATCGATCTGTCAATAACTGGCTGATTATTTTTTTTTTTTTTTTTTTATGATATAGGGGGGCAAACGAGCAGTCGGAGCCATTTCGTGACTACCGACGCCCATAGACATCCGCATAGACTATAGAGGCTATACAGATGCGCTGCCCTCCTTTCTCCTCCCACCTCCATGGGCCACCGGCTACTTACACACCGCACGAAACTCTTAGTCTTATTTAAGAGTAATAAAGCCTAACATACTCCACTTCAAATTAAGTACAAATAACATTGATGAAAATCAAGTAAATTGAATCAAATTTTTGGGTATAGAAATTGACAACTGGAAAAATCACATTGACAAAATTTGTTTGAACATTAATCAATTTATATTTGCATTCAAAAAATTAAAAAAACATTGCTACTAATGAAGCTCTTTTGAATGCATATCATGGATACGTATCATCTATTCTCAGCTACTGAATAATAATTTGAAGAAATCCTGTGGATTTATACAGAGCATTTAAAGCTCAAATAAATGCATAAGAGCCATATGTAGGGCACAGGTCTTAGATAGTTTAAGCCTTTGTTTAAATACCTTAACATTCTCCCCTTGTCTTGCATTTACATAAAAGAAATGTGCATTTTTGTTAAAAAGCACCCTTATTTCTTTAGCACGCGCGAAGGGGTACGAGGTAAAGCCACTAGGTGACTAGACATTCGGAGATGTTAACTCTGCCTAACATCAAATTGTCTATGTTTAAAAATAATTCATATATATATATAAATATCATATATTATATAATTCGTATAACAATTTTTTTTTATAAAATTCCTCTACATTTGAAATCTCAATCGACAATAGCATTTAAATATAACACAAATGGCTTTTAGAGAAATATTTCTACTCTACTAATGAATATTTTCAATTATATTTGGGCTGTATTATTTTCTTATTATTATTTAGATTGAATTATAAATAAATGAAAATTTTGATGATATTGATATACCTACTAAAATAAAAAATGAATTCAATGTATATTACTTAATATAAATTGATATTTGACTACTTATTGTATAATACGCATCGCGATGATGATGCTTATTAAAAGTTGTTCGATTTTTTCTTTAAATGCTATTTTATCATTGTTTAATAATATTATTTTTGCACGCCATACCTTAGCAAGTGCACCGTATCTTTCTTACTTATAGTGAAGACCATATTCTACGTGTATCAGCAAATAAATGTTCTTATTCTTATTCTTTGTCATAGGAATTTTAATATACGTCTATCGTACCAAAAATAAATACAAAATGTAAAAAAAATACATCTGACATGATATCCTACTAAATATAATAAAATATGAACTATAATGTATAAAAAGGATCGACATTACTATATTTATTTGTTCAAAAAAATAAAAAAATGAAATTCCAGAAAAAAAAACCGACGCTTGATTTCTCGATTCCCGATTTTCTCGATTTCGTTAATTTTCCTCAAATCATTTGGAAAAAAAATATATCCTGCAACCAGAAGGAAAGAAGTAGTCTTTCCTTCTTCTATATACATCATCAACTTTAATATATTTATAAGTTATTGCTAACTAGTTAGCTAGTCAACTAGTTGACCCGACACTCGACAGCCGTTGGTCGTCATGGTAACGTGAAATGTTATGTAGCCGAATTGTCAATCCGTTATTTTGCCCTACAATAGTGTATTTCAAGACCTATATAAAAAAAAAGTTTTATCAAAATCCGTCCAGTAGTTTTTGCATGAAAGCCATACAAGACACAGACAGAATGGCGTCTTCTACAGTTTTATAATATGTAGGTAAAGATTTCATATTTACTACAACAAATGAGTAATACAAAAAGCATTCTGTACGGACGTACTCTATTTGTATTTTTCGGAACGCAGTGATGTCATGTTACTCGTATTTTTTGAGTACATTCAATATTAGGGCACACATGCTACTTTTGCACTTTTGACTGCATCGATGCTGAATCACGATTTACCGACTCTCTGCTTTCAGTCGCGGTATCGGAATCGCGCGTTTCCTCGATCCTCGATGCGAACACTCGCAGTTCGATTTAGAGCGCCTTCACACTAGCGTCTGTTCAGCGTAGGCGTTCGATGAACGTATGCACAGCGCAGACGTGCGTGACGTTGCGACAACGCGACTTGCCTCGCGTTGTCGCAACTTTTCTTCTACAATTAATTGTACGTTGCGTTAGCGCGGCGCCGACGTCACACAATTAAAACAAAAACAAAAAAAACACGCGACAACGCGACGTACGTGTCACGTTGTCGCAGCGTCTGCGCTGCGCGTACGTTCATCGAACGCCTACGCTGAACAGACGCTAGTGTGAAGGCGCTCTTAGTCGTAAAGCGTTCGCCGATTTTAAACGTGCGGTGAGGCGTCTATATCGTCGATCGCCGATGCTAAAAGTGCACGTGTGCAGTGGTTCTTAATCGTTAATAAACCTAATTAAATAGAATAAAAAAATGGCTTACGTATCTTCTCGCCCGTTGCTTCGGCTAATTTCAAGGCGCTTGGGGACATGTCTAAAAAAAATAAAAAGAAAATTATCCATGACTGTAAACAGTTACATTTGACTTTATGTAATTCCAAAAAAACACATAGATTCTTATTCTATAATCTAATGGTCTTAAGGCCGGTTTCACAATTCACAATAATAGTCATAAGCGAACATCATCAAATAAATTATGAATTTCTTTTTCTCTTTGGCTTTACAAAAGCCGAAGAAATTATCATAAAATAAATATTCTTGAAATGTACAAAAAAAAAACAAATGATTGAAAACAAAATGTTTTTAATATACCTATACTTTTTTAATAATGGCTAATAATTATTAAATCAATTTCTAATTCTAAAAATCGATGTTGGAACTGGAAAATAATAATAGAAGCGTTTAGATGTTTGTTAATTTATAATCTATGGATTTTATATCTGAAATAAACTTAAATTTTTTTACTCATTTGTTGTTACTTGAAACAATATTTGGAACAGGTGAAACCGACCTTAAGTATATTATAATTGTGCATCACTATCCATCGCGAATGTGCTGAATGAGGAATGCAACATGAAGTAATAAAAAAGGTAGGCAAAATAGTGCTAGTGTGAGACTTGAAAGTATATTACGGATGGTTTAATTAGCAAAATGAGATAGAAAAATAGATAGTAAAATCATTAAGCATATTGTATGTATATTGATTTCAAACTACATTGGCGAACGCCAAAATAAAATGAGAAAATTTCGAACTAACGCCTAAGTTCGTTTACAGTCCTTCACACCGGAGACAACAAATCCCGCATTTTATTGTTAAAAAAAATATAATTTGTTTTACATTTTACCTCCTTAGTAAAATTAAAGTTATTCAAAAGTAATAAAATATAACAATATCAATTTATTTGCGGTTATTATTATTTATTACTTACTTCATGTCGGAATTATTTATAATATTGAAATGATCTTAGATTATTTTACTATTGATATGGCAACGATTTAAAGTTATAATTATTAGTAGCCGTAAACTTACCAGTGCCCACGGCAAAACCATTTAAAAATAAAGATATAAAAAAAAACTTACTAGTAGTGAAAGGATACGCGTGTATTTAGTGTTTAGGGTGAAGTGAATCAAAGTTGCAGTACCGTTGAGATGGTTTAGTTTTTTAAAACTTTGAAACCCCGCATCTTCTCAGCGCAAATGGATTTTCCAAAATTATTTTTGTACTCGATAGTAAAAAAAAAACCGCCTGTATAAGACAGACAGGTATTTAAGTAGACTGATGAGTCATTTTCATCACTGCAGTAGGATGTTTAATACTCGATTCTCCTACTGCTCTACTCATCTTCTAAATAAAATGTTAGCGGATCCTAATTGTGACATATTTGGGATGAATCATACTCAATTCGCCAAATTTTGTAAATTGTCTTTAGAATTGTGTTAGTCTATATGTTTGTTCTGTCTAAATGTGTTTAAAATTATGTTTTAGTTGTTGTATGTAGTTGTATTAGGTATAATTGTTATTGTCTTGTGACGTATATGCCTTTGTTTGTTATGTACCTAATTGTCATATGAAATGTTTGTTTATTGTACGTTTTGGTTTTGCTGTAAGTGCAATAAATGTAAATTCAAATAAATAAATAAATAAAATACTGAATATGTAATAAAATAAATACTTTTTTTACCAAATATCCTACAAATGACTGAATACGTTGATATAATATTAGCGACGTTATAATACTACGTCACAGCAGTCGATGACCCGACTGTGTGACGTCACGCACTGCCCCCGCGTCAGTACTACTATAATACGCGATTTTAGTTCATTTGCATTACCTTGGGTTTTCTTCGAAGTTACTTCATACACATTTTTTATATTTGTATATATTTTTAACCCTTCCAAATAAAATTTCTAATCAATATCTATAAGCGATGAAAATGTCTCACCAGTCAACTTGTATTAATTATTGAACGCTGTGAAGTTAGTGCATAAAGGTGGGTTACACAAAACGCGGAAAGGTCAAAATGTCATTACAAAATAAAATATAGAGAAGTATTGGAAAAAGTCTTTGTGTACAATACAATAATAAAATAGATTATTTAAACACTTTCATAATATCAATGTCCAATACAATGTTATATAGAAACTGAAATGAAAACTGCAATATCAATATGATGTTTAGTAGAATGAAGTTTGTCAATCATTTTATGCACGGTGTAATAAAAAAAAAGCGTGCGTAATGTGTTCGTTTATACCACACCGTGCTACAAACATACATAACAAATTAACTGTTATAAATAATAGTATGAAGGTGTGAATTACTCCATAGTGCAATATTTCAAGTTAGTACTTATTAGTTTTTTTTTTTCATTTCTTATTATTTCTCATAGCTTATTTTATCATGAAAACTTATTATGATAATCAACCAGTATGTTGGCCTACCTCTTCTATCTTCCAGTGAAAGTTTCATTAAATTCAGTTTAGTCGTTCCACAGAATAGCCCGGAACAGTAAAACAGAAAGAAAAAAAATGAAAGTTTTTTGTTTTGGTGTTGTATGCAGTAACAGCTCGAGAAAAAAAATATTATTTTAATTAAATTTAAATTACATACCGACATTTATTATGTTTCTTTTATGCAAGGCTATTTTTAAAACACCAGCAAACTGTCAGATATAGATAGCTAGCAATTTTTACAACAACATTTGTTCTAAGACTTTTGACATAACCTAATAAATTTATTTAAATTTCGTTAAAATCAGCCCAGCAGTTTTGATGACTTGCTCGCACAAATATAGTAATACGAAATTTCTGAGATAGATCATAATAGTATCAAACTATAATGATTTAAGATGGATGTAGATGGTTTAAATCTGGGCACAGCAACTTTTTAACTTTTTTCAAGCTTTAGAATTAAATAAAACGTTAATGATTTTTTCCAATTACGTTATTAACTTCTCTGGCTGTATTTTTTAGTGTAGGATGACCAAAAAGCTGTCGAAGATTATTCCCATATTCTTCCTCACTTTGCACTTTTATAAACTGCACTAAACGAGGCGATATCTATTTCCATCTAATATACTCCACTATATGGTTTCTCTTGTATCCAATGAATTCAGCTGCCATGCATTTAGGGACTTTCTATCTCTTTCTACACGTGGATAACTATCATGCTCTATATTAAAGCAAGGGACGCATACCAGTGTTATTATCATGTAGTCTACACCTATATGTAGTAAGAGGTGGGGCCACGCTGCATGCATGGAGCCGAATGGGGCCAGCACAACCAGGGAGGTACTTCTCGCTTACACGTTACCATAAAATAAGCGTAAAGTGACAGCTGTGCTGTGGGGGCGTGGTCGACCCGTACAACATCACTATCATGCTCTATGTCTTAGCAAGGGACACGGTTGGTCATGTAGCGTACTAATGCAAGGGACACTGTCGGTCATGTAGCGTACTTATGCATGGGACACTGCCAGTCATGTAGCGTAATAATGCAAGGGACACTGTCGGTCATGTAACGTACAAACACAAGGGACAGTGTCGGTCATGTAGCGTACTAACGCAAGGGACACTGTCCGTCATGTAGCGTACTAACGCAAGGGACACTGTCGTTCATGTAGCATACTCACCTAGCGGCACGGGAGGTATCTGCGGCTTCACGAGCGAGGGCGGTATGTCTGTGCCGAGGGGCGTGGCCGGCCCGTTCACCATTACCGTGCCGAGGAAGTTGAGTATCTTCTGCGCTCGGTTCTGCGAGCGTCTGAACATGAAGAGCTGCGGATGTTCGTCGATGAAGTACGTGTCAACAGTACCTGTACAAGGATGTGAGTGTGATCATTTGAACACAAACAAAACTATGAGTACAAAAGTATAGTCACGAGCAAGAGTATATTGTATAATAAGAATAAGAATTATTTATTTGCGATACACACAATTTAAATAAAATGGAGAAGATATTTAACAATGCGAAAGGTACATAATCTTATGTGTGCCACAAATTGGTTCCAACTCAGTATCTTGCTGTCATGAAACAGCACTGGTCTTCCAGTCTTCCAGTATACACTTTAGTACCTTCTCATAATTTATATTTTTGAAATTCCATATTATTGCTTTGGCTTGTCAAAATAGTTATTGTGACAGGATACTAAAGTGTATACATATCTTTGCTCGTGATTGTGCAAAGGTAAAACTAATTCTGCACAGAAATTTCTTCCAGTTGACCTAACAGCAGAACGAGCTGTTTTTATTGAACTAAAACTTATTTACGCGCGCTTGACATGGAGAATAATCTGATGACGAGAGCGTTATGAAAAGTAAGATCGGGCAAAGCGAACGGAAGTTGAGATGGAGATATAAGTTAGCGAAAACAGAAAAAGAGTTACGTTTCTTATATTACTGTAGGAGCAAGAAAGAGGAGTGAGCGTGCACATTTTATTTCTCTCTCCCTATCATAGCCAGTTATGTTTCGTGTACGAAGTTTAACTTCGGTCGTGTGGTCTACACTCTGTGGACAAACCATAGATTTAGAATGTACAAGATACACGATGTCAGAACAGAGGCGAGACAAAAAAAGTATTTGACAAATGTCAGAATTACTACAAAAACACATAAATGACTTTGTCATTATTATGCAATCGGGACGCTATGGCCTCTTACTCGCGTAAAATAATTGTCTCATATGTACTTCATCTACTGTCCCTTTTCTTTTCCAATGATTGGAACTTAATTTGAATGTCTCGCTCCCACGCTTTGTCTTATCTTTCACGTAGTGAAAACAATTCTAAATCTATGGGATGAACTACAACCTTGGTCCAAGTGAACATCCCGACGGGTCTACGAACCGAGCTGTCAGCAAGGATATAACTAAGGTCGATATTGTTTATTGATGAAACAAAATACAAACAGTACCTATATGTGTTTGTTATAGTAATGATTGCTATATTATTTATTATATGGTTGCTGTAAAGCTTCGGGGATTCATAAAATAATCAAAAACCAGGCCAAGTGCGAGTCGGACTCGCACACCGAGGGTCCCGTAGGAACGGGAGATATGAGCAAAAGTAATAGACGTTGAGAAAATTACACTTCCCTGCGACAAGTTGACAAACTTTTATATGGGGGTGCTTGCATACATTTAGTATGAAACGAACTATATTTTTTCATACAAAATTTGTGCATAAATGGCTATAACTTTTTATTGCGTAATTTAGGAGTGTGATTTTTTCAAGACATCAAGACGTAACTGACCTCCGTATTTGACTAAGCTCAAGTCAAAGTTCAGCTTAATCCCTTCACGCGTTTTAGAGAAAAAGGTCTTGACAGACGTACAGACAGACGGACAACAAACCGGGTTCCGTTTTTTCTCTTTGCGATACGGAACCCTAAAAACCGCGATAAAATCCATTAAAGTTGTTTAACTGTAACATCTACCATCGTTAAAATCTGATAAAACAATTGAAATACCGTTGAGGAACTTCTGGTTCTCGAGCACGTTGAGCAGGAACGGTATGTTGGTCTTGACGCCGCGGATGCGGAACTCGCGGAGGGCGCGGTCCATCTTGGCGGCTGATGCGTGGAGGGTGGACGCGTGCGAGATCACCTGGGGGGTATCGGAGAGGTTTCATTACAACACTACACACAGACAATTGAGGTTAGTAGATGCACTCTACCAATAGGATATCTGATACTTTTTAAACACGTTACATGAATATTTCCAGAAAATAACAATCTTATTAATATTAGAAATGCGAAAGTTTGTCTGTTTGTTTGTTTGTTACTCCTTCACGCAAAAACTGCTGAACCGATTTTCATGGCGCACACATAGAGAATAACTTGGATTAACACATAGGATAGTTTTTAAAAATGTTCCTATGGGATGCCATGGGATGATTTTCCACGATATCGAAATTTACGCGGGTGAAACCGCGGGACGGAGCTAGTAAAAAATAATGTTAATGTTTGAATTATTACACTCGCGCCTAAGACGGTGCAAAATGTCATGGCGGTGCCATATGATTACACTGACGTCACATTCAAGTGGCAACAAGTGTCAACAATAGATGGTACGGCTAAAGTTTACTTGCCAGTGACGTCATCTGAGTTCCAACCGATCACATTCCCCCTTATTAATAAACATAGAATAACTCTATCCAAGGAATAACCTAGTAATAAACTGTCAAATTCCATAATAAAAAGTATGGAATTTGACAGATGTCAGTTTATTACTAGGTTATAACTTGGGTATAGTTATTCCATGTTTATTAATAAGGGGGATAATGTTTTAGACATTAAGAAATATTCATAAATAATTGCTACTTTATTTCGAAGATTTTTGACGAGCTGTCGAAGCCATTTTCGACAGTCGACGTGCACAGGCATCTGCACAAAGACTATAAAGATGCGTTGTCCCCCATACTCTAGCCCCCTTATTAATAAACGTGGAATAACTCTATCCAAGTAATAACGTAGTAATAAACTGACATATGTCAAATACCACACTTTTTATGTGTTTTTTATTATGGAATTTGACAGATGTCAGTTTATTACTAGGTTATTCCTTGGATAGAGTTATTCTATGTTTATTAATAAGGGGGTAAATGTTTTCCCACTGACCTTGACCAGAAGCGAGTCGTAATAGGGCGTGACTATGGCGCCCGCGTACGTAGAGGCTGCGTCGAGACGGATGCCCATGCCTTCGCCGGAACTGAAATTAGTTAACATGTGTTGTAAGGGATTATGTTTAATAACACCGGTTGTTAAAGCTTTTTTTTAGTAAGACGTGTCACGCTGCATTGAGCAAACACGACCGGGGAGGTAGCTCTAGGTTTAAAACTTCACTTTCCGCCGCGGGGCCGTCACTCAAGAATTTTTTCTCCCTAGTGGTTAAAAGGGGCACTTTGGGAATCCCGAGCTATTTGGCCTACCCATCGCCACTCCAGCTTGCTTACTTTTAGAACTATATTGGTTATTCTCGTTCTCGTGCGGATCACTATAGGTCTCACCTTAGCACGCTGAGCGACTCTGAGTATAATTCTGGGGTAACATGGACAATATACTTATTATTAGGTTACACTAAAACATAAAAAACATAAATATAAGCAAGCTACATAAAAAAAATAATAACAAGAGGCTCATCTGGTGGTTATTTACCTTATTAGACTATATAAGGTTAATAAATGTGAGAGGCATTAAATTAAACCACATATTATACTATAAGTGCCTACAGTTATGTGTATTAAAAAAAAGTATACGAAATTACTTTTTCATACAAGTTAAATAGCGAAAACACGTAATCATGTTTTTTATCGGGCGGCTACACTTCGCACGAGGTGAGTGACCGCTGCTGGCCCATATTCGCTATCAGCTGGCGTTAAGCGTGTACGAAGTGAGAAAAAGCTTTCTAAATTCCTGTGGCTAAACTATTGCTCCGCTTGATTTTTATTGTGTAGCCTGGAAATTAATTATATACTAAATGTCTGCATTTATCAACAAAATAAGGTTCAGTCCAAAAAACTCACCGGAAGACATCGATCCTGCCCGTACTGGGTTGGAAGTTGTTCGCCGGGTCCTCGGTGGTGACTCTGCACTGTATCGCGTACCCGGACAGTTTGATCTGGTCCTGGGTCAGCCCTAGCTCGGGCAGAGTGGAGCCCTCCGCCACCCGGATCTGGGACTGCACCAGGTCTATGCCGGTTACTTCCTCGGTGATGGTGTGCTCCACTTGCAACCTGATAATGTAATCCACATTAATATTATAAATGCAAATGTTTGTTTGTCCTTCTTTCACATCAAATCGGATCAATGGATCGATTTGATATTTAGTATGGAGATAGTTCAGCCAGTGCCACAGCCCATTTTTTTTCTATCACGCAGGCGAAACCGCGGGTAACAGCTACTAATATAATAATAATATCTGTGGACTTCTCACACTACGTTAGTCTAGTCCCGTGGTAAATGCTGCCTACTAGACAACGGAAATGTATATTTAACTCTTTCTCTATCTCTCTTTCTCTCTCACACATTCTAACCCACAGTGGCTAGCTCTGGATAAAAGTGATATCGGAAGAGCCTGCGTGACGTTCACGTGAGAGAAAGGGAAGCCAGACAGTAAAGCGTTACGCAACGAAGCGAACTTTACCTTCCCAAAAGATATCATGCTAAAAAGAACATGACAGAACAAAGACATTTCTGATGCACGCTCTACTATAGCGAGTTTCAAGAGCCTCTATATTTCAAGTAGCGAAAGTGCTGCCTCTGTTTATTGTAAGATTTTCGGGTTGTTCAACTATTACGTAAGCACTGAAGGGGAGTAGGGGGATTTCCTTTGCATATTTCTTTGCAATTTCAAGTAATATAATATTTTATGCTGACAAGATAGGGGTACAATATTACAAAGAATCTGCTTATGTGATATTTGAATGATACCCTATAAGTCATCACTTCAAAAGAACATGTCCATTGACATCTAATGTAGTCACGGGCAACATTTATATTATACTTTACTCCTGTCACAATAACTTTCTTTGACAAGTCAAAGCAATATTATATGGAATTCCAAAAATACAAATCATGACCTACTATTGTTCGTGACTGTACTCTCTAGTACAGTTCGCATTACCTGGCGTTGACTTCGATGAAGTAGAAGTTGCCCTGCGAGTCCAGCAGGAACTCCACGGTGCCCGCGTTGGAGTAGCCCACGGACTTGGCCAAGTGAACCGCATTGCTCAGCATGCGGTCGCGTATCTGAAGACAGACATCTTGGACTTCAGGCGTTATTTTTTTTTAAAGGGGGCAAACGATAGCCGAGACATTTTCATGACTGCCGACTGCCGAAGCTGACAATATTTTGCCATCCTTAAGAGTCGCCATCAACGAGATGGAAACTTTAATGATGTATGTATTAGATGTTATTATTTTGTCATATAAGTATTGCTAACTTTGTATGTTTTCCAAATAAAAAAAAATCCGCATAGTTTATACAGATGCGTTGCGTTCCTTCTCCCACCTCCATGGACCACCGGCTACTTACACACCGCACGAAACGCGACAGCACAGCTGTCACTTTACGTCGGTCTCATGTAAGTGGGAGGTATCTCCCCGGTCGTGCCAGCCCAATTCGGCTGCATGCATGCATGAAGTGTGACACGATATCTTACTATTTTATATTACTAGGTATAAGGAGACAAAGGCAGTCGGGAGTCAAGACAAGAGCAATTCGGCTGTAGGTAGTCCTCTTATTATACGAGACAATCTTGACATATGGATAGTGCAATTCACACAAGAGTAATGTAAGAACGCACAATTACGAACGAATCAATTTATATTGCGCAATATAATTGACGTTCACAGCCGGGTCCAAGTTGCTCCTCCTCCTCCACCACCATCTAGTGCGACCGCTACACGGAGCAGTCGCGCTCGAACAAATGTATATATATTGCACAATGTATTTGACGCTCACCGCCGGGTCCAGGTTCGGCGCGGGCGCCACCTCCACCACCTTCTGGTGCCGCCGCTGCACGGAGCAGTCGCGCTCGAATAGGTGCACAACGTTGCCGGCCTTGTCGCCTGCAAAACGGAGTTTGCTCTTTAAGAAAATATACATCGACGTGTGATATGAACAAACAATGGGCGTTGGTGAACACTTAACTCACTTTGACGTCACGAAACCTTCAGTAACGTGCAGTGGGCGGGGCTCTACACACTGTAAAGTGGACCAGGACACTCACCCAGCAGCTGCACCTCGATGTGGCGCGGGCGCTCTATGAAGCGCTCGATGAACATGGCTCCATTGCCGAACGCCCCCAGCGCCTCTGACGACGCCCGCTCGAACTGCGACGCAACTTCGCTCATCTCGCGCACAACGCGCATGCCACGCCCACCGCCGCCGTACGCCGCCTGCGCATTTAGTTGTGCTTAAATCTTAATAATAATTATTAAAGTTAAAACTTTACTTTGAATAAAAAAATACTTGAGGCGTAATCTACATTCGATATCGAAGCCATAAATATAGTTTATCTGTTTGTACATACGTACAGGCTAAACTCAAAAAGTACTGCATGGATTTACTTCAAATGCATGAATATTACTAACATGTCGGATCAACATATTATCACGTTATCACCTACGGGGGTGGAGCTGTGAAGCTTTCATTGGGAGAATTGAGAACCTCCATTTTTGAAGTCAGAATCCACGCAGGCGAAGATGCGGGCGGAAGGTAGTAATTATTATGAATAATAAATATGAAGGCTGCCTCGTGGTCTAGTGGTAAGCAAGTTCAACTATGGATCAGTCCCGGGTTAAAATCCCGGGTCGAACCAAGAAGTGTTACTGGGATTTTCTAATATCAGTCCGGAGTTAGGAAATTGACGGTGTTACACGCTCGTGTCTCAGAGAGCACGTTAAACCTTGTTTATGACTATAATAGAATAGAAATAGAAATATACTTTATTGTGCACAAAAAGAAAAAAAATAGAAAATAAGAAATAAGAAATTACAGAGATGGCGATAAATATAATTACTTCTTGTGCACAAAAGGCGGTCTTATTGCTTGAGAGCAATTTCTTCCAGACAACCTTATATATTATGTTCTGTGCAGTTGGCTCGTCTCGTAATGATCTTGTTAAGTGATATCAACTGATGTTAAGTAATCACCAAAGCCCACAGACATCCGCAACACCAGAGGTCTAACTGATTGCCGTCCTTTGAGTTATAAATGAGCTCTTTTCTGGAAGACCCCTAAGTCGTATCGGTCCGGAAATATCGAGGAGGGTTATATTACCTTAAGTATAACTGGAAGACCATGTTTCGCGCAGAACTCGACCGCCGCTTCCTTGGTCGTAATCGGACCGTCTGTGCCCGCGACTATTGGGACCTCTGCGCAACAAATTAAAACAGGTTAGCTAGTGCCTCAACTATGTGGTCTAAATTGACCAAGGCCAGGGACCAGGGTCTATAAAGGCCAATAATAGTGGACCCGCGGAAATAAATTTTGCAGTCGAATTATCGAATTTGTCTGATTACAAATTCCTTCTGGCTAATTTCCTAACGTTGATGGAAAAAAGTCTATTGGGCTTGCACTTGACCGTTTTATTTCGTACGCATGTGTTTACACATACGCATTTTGCGTGGACATTGCACTGCATATTGTACAATACAATAGGTATGGCTTAAACATTATATTATTTATATTCTAATCGATCAGCTCGCTATCAGCAATAATGAAATTAATTAGGTTTACTCGTGTAATTAGTAATAATCCTATAACATTTGCAAAATACATTGATTGATTAACATCAAACATAACTTTTAATGACCGAAGGAGTAAAGATCCCAGGGACCCAGAGCACCAAAGTGTCACGACTACGGATGTGACCGAGAACACGCTAAAAAGAAACAGAAACACACACACACCAAACACGCGCGCACGCTCACGCACGCACGCTCGCACGCATGTACGCACGCACGCACACACACAAAGAGAGAGAGAATATAAGAGCGTATAAAGAAACGTACTTGCATCGATAGCGGCCTTCCTCGCGGCCACCTTGTCTCCCATACGCTGCACCACGGACGAGTGGGGCCCGATGAACCTCAGCCCGGCGTCTTCCACCGCCTTCGCGAAGTCCGCCCTGGAATTTGAACAAAAAAAAAATGACAGGGAAAGACCAAGAGAAAGCAAGATAGGAAGGAAGAGTTAAGCCGGTTTGAATGGTGGTGTTTGAATAGGAGTTATAGCATATGAAGCAAACTAGCATTCGGATCCCTCGATAGGTAAGGTCACCAAGGTCCATGACAGACATCCGCAACACTAGGTCTAATAGATGAATAAGCTTTATTAAATTTCTGGTTTCGTAGTCATTACAATTTTATTATATTAAATGCAAATGAGAACCTAAAAATCATCTATCAATCTATACATACATCTCTACATTTAATAAAACAGTAAAATCCGCGTGTCTGTACATTAAATATATTTATGAAAAACTAATTGAGGGCGATGTTAAATTAGTATTAGAACACTTTATTTATTTATTTCTTTAATTGGTTCACCAACAATGTTTAAGAACACTTTTTTTTTCCAACACATCAATGTTTTTTAATTTTTTTGTTTGTCTGTTTGTCCGGGATAATCTCTGAAACTAATGGACAGGCTCGAATGAAACTTTTTGTGGTGTATAGATACTAAGCTTGGTCAAGATCAAAAATACTTTTTACTGTGGTAAAATCGTTCATGCCTACGGGAAATCGGCACACGCAAGCAAACAATAATACTTTGATTATGATATTACTAAGCGACGCGAACGAAGTCGCAGGCACCAATTAGTTTTAAATAATTTATTGAAACGAAAGTAGGTATATAAAAATGAATTATTGTCTGTATGTCCTTTATAGAATCGTAAACTATGCACTTTTATCATGTACTGATCTTTAGCGAAGTTGTTGTGCATGAGCCCATGCATGAAGGTTGGTACGACTAACCTTCGACAGATGGTACCACTGTCATTGTAACGAATGTCATATATTGTCGTGACAGCTTTTTTGTTATGCTGATTGTGCTGTTTGTTGCGTAGCAGCGCATTTTTTTTATGATATAGGAGGGCAAACGAGTAGCCGGAGCCATTTTCATGACTACCAACGCCCACAAACATCCGCATTGAGGCTATACAGATGCGCTGCCCTCCTTTCTCCTCCTACCTCCATGGGCCACTTACACACCGCACCAAACGCGACAGCACAGCTGTCACTTTACGCCAGTCTCGTGTAAGCGAGAGGTACCTCCCCAATCGAGCCGGCCCAATTCGACTGCATGCAAGCATGCAGTGTGGCACTACCTCTTACCCAAATGCAGTAAGTTATGAAAGCCGTTACCTTTCAGACAGAAGCCCGTAGCCGGGATGTATGGCGTCGACGTCGTTCTCCTTTGCCACCCTTATGATCTCTGGGATGCTGAGGTACGCTTCCACGGGCGGCAGGCCCTTGCCAACTAGATATGACTCATCTGCTTTTTGTCTGAAAAGCAAAATATTTTTTTATTATTATTTTTATCAAAGTAGCAAACGACCATTTTCATGATCTACGCCCAAATCCCGCGTAGAGATACAGATGCGTTATCGTCCTTCCTCCTTCATCCTTGGGCCACCGGCACCGTATACACCGCACGAATCGCGAGAGGGCACCTGACATTATACGCCGGTACCGTGTAAGCGAGAGGTACCTCCCCGAGGCCCAAAGCGGCTAAATACTTGCATGCAGCGTTAACACTACTTCTAACTTATACAGATGCTTTGCTCTCTTTCCTCCTCCCACCTCCATGGGCCACCGGTTACATTCGAAACGCGACATCACAGCTGTAAGTAATTAGCGAAAGGTACCTCCACGGTCGTGCTGGACCAATTCGGTTACATGCTTGCAAACTAAGTATACCTATATACTAATCGCGATTTAGCGACTCTCCGCGTCCAGTCGCGGCATCGAAATCGCGCGATTTAGTCGCGACTTAATCGCCGCGTCCCACGCTTTGCGTGCGCTGGGGAGCGTCTCGTCGCTGCATTCATCGTCTTATGGTCGCAGCACACTTATCAACTCGGAAACGGATTGTAACCGTATCACCTCTCGCCGGTCAGTATTCTTTGTATAAAACTTCATACTGTAACGTAACGTAATCGTATCTTCTTCGCTTTTCTAGGCGAGGCGTTAACGATCCCTTTCCGAGTCGATAAGTGAGCGGCGACTATAAATCACCGATCACCGCTGCTAAGGCCGCTACCTCGAATCTTGCGGGCAGCGGAGCGGGAGCGGCGC
>LUGF01041830.1:262647-277458 GCA_001625245.1 Calycopis cecrops
ATCTTGCGCGCACTCTATAATTCTAGTTTATTTTTGACAACTTAAAAAAAAAACATTATGACAGCAAATTGACATTTCCCTGCCATTGGGGTTTGGGATTTTATTGTCAATTGGATATTATTGTTTGCAGGCAGTATATTTTCACTTTTGAGAATTCACATTTTCTTTGCTGTTTCTTTCTTCTTTATTTATTACAGGTGATTTAACTTGAACCAGCATTTGAGGCCACATAACTTGATCTTTAAATGGATTTATTTATAGATTCAAGTGTTTCTAGCATGAATTACTGGTGCCGAACATGTATGACAGCGAACTCCATATTACTGAATATATTTGAAGGCAGTGTAAATAATACTAGTATAGCTGAAATTCTTATGTCTTGTACCTCTGTTAATGTACGTATGTTCAAAATACTCTTATTATATTTATAATTCAATACACTTTCATTTTACATGGTTGAGGGTTTGGTGTACTATTATGAACTTTAGAATACCTGAATGATATGCCGTTACATATTTTCTCCATGTTGTATGATAATAATAAGTCTTAAAAGCTTAAACAGTTTAATAACAACAACAATGACACTATGAGAATAGGTAGTTAAAATGATATAATAAGTAAGTATGTCTTGTGACTAAAGTGAAGACACACAGCTAGATTATTTAGTTTTAGAATAATATTCCTATATATACAAAACTGACTGACTTATAAATGCATAGCCAATCTACTATAACCAGAAACTTGAAATTTGGTACAGGTACCTTTTATGATATGGGTACTAATCAAGGAACTAAGGGTGAATCCCTTAAAGAGATAAAATAGGAATATGTTGTGGGTTAGTCTGAACAGAAAATTGTATAATTGATATAAATAAATAAATAAATAAAAAAAATAAAAAAAATAAACAAACCATGTTTGTATATAAATTTTCTCATTTCTGAACTTAGCAATATTTTAGGGCCATGATTAGTTAACAACAAACATTTTTGTTTGTTAGTATTGAATAGACTCCAAACTACTGAGCAGGTTTTAACCATCCTTTTATTAATAGAAAGCAACAGGCAGTAACATAGGCTTTAGTTTATTATGATTTACTATTTTTATTGTTGATGCCCCATGATGTCGGCACGGGCTGGTTGGTTATTATTTTTCATTTAAGATTTAATTTCAGAAAAATAATAATTAGTCAACACGGCCTATTTTACATTTGTACGACTTATGTCCAGTGGACTTCTTTATGTTGCTGATGATAATGATGATTTTTATAGCAAGGGTTATGCAACTTAAGTCTTCTCGAAACAGTAGAATTTGAAATTTTTTATTTTTCTAGGTATTCCTAGAACCAATAAAACAATTTTTAAGTATGTAGTTAAACTAATCTTTGTTTGAAAACATTTCAGGTGAGTAAGAATGACTCTCTACCAAAAAGCATCTGTCAGCATTGCTATGATAAACTCAATAGTTTTTACGAATTTAGAATATCTGTTGAAAAGAATGACACAAAATTCAGAGAATTTATGGAACAAAAGCCGAAACTGTCATCAGGATGTATCGAGAATGAGAATGTAACATTGGGAGACGTAAAAATAGAAATTGAAGTAATGGGTAGATGTAAAACGGTTTGTGTCAAAGAAGAAAATATAGAAACAGACATTAGCACATCAGATACAGATAATAAAGTTTTTGTTTTCGATAATACTACTACAAAAATAGAATCAAAAGATGTTTATGCTAATTTTGAAACGCAGAATAGTGATGAAAAATATGCATGCAAAATGTGTAGTAAAAAGTTTAGAAACCTCTCTAACTATCAAAGGCATATTAAAACGCATTTAAATAAAAGAACAAAAGGGACTGACAAAGCATGCAAAAAAGATGTTATAAAATGTGATGTGTGTGCTTCCATATTTGAATCCGCAACTTTGTTACTGTCACATATGAGCATACATAGAGATGGCAAAGGTTTTACTTGCAAGGTAAATGGTGATAGTGAAAACACAAGGGATGGCCTGGAAACTGTAAACAGTAGTACCGATGACGTTCAATGTGAAGTTTGTAACGGAAAATTTAAGAGCAAGAATTCACTATCAGCTCATATGCGTATACATGCACAAAAGGGTAGAATCCTAGCATGTAGTATATGCGGAAAGGTATTCAATAAGATCAGCCACTTGAAACGTCATGAGTATTCTCATGAAGACAAGCGTCCTTTTAAATGTAAGATGTGTAGAAAATCATATCCCACTCAAGAAATGTTACAAGAACATACTAAACATCATAATGATGCTAAGACACATGTATGTCCTGTGTGTCAGAAAGGGTTTATCAATATGGCAGCACTTAATACACATATAAAAATTCATACACGAGATAAGTTGTATCTATGTCCGACATGTGGGAAGAGATTCGATTCTAGTACGAATTTGAATCAACATGTAAAACGTCATGGTGGTATAAAAGATTTTGCATGTCCTCTATGCCCCAAAAAGTTTATAAGTAAAGGTTAGTTTCGCTATTATTTTCCTATTTTGATGAATCTAAATGATTTCAATAACAATGTCTGCCGGTGCCCAATGGGTTTGCTTAGTAAATTACTTACCCTTGTTCCTGTGGTATCCCGACTATGGGTCATACGGAGGTATGACGTTATACATTCTCATTTTTTCCTTATATTTATGTGATAATAAGTTTTTTATTAACATTTGCAGGCGAGTTGAAGTCCCATGGTATTAGTCACACAGGCGAGAGATCCTTCAAATGTACACAGTGCAATGCGTTATTCTCAAAGCACAGCTCTCTAGTGCTGCACAATATGCGACATCAGGGCGTGAAGCCCCATCAATGTGACACTTGTCCCATGAAGTAAGTTGTATTTTAAGCTGCGATGTCTTACAGCGCGTTCACGACCACAGAGGTGCGAATTGCGGCACCGTGAGCGGATCGTCTGTCTCTCTCACTCGCGCGTCGAGTATCGAGTGAAAGAGAGACAGACGATCCCAGACGATCCGCTCACCGCGCCGGTCTCTATCTCACTCGCGCGTCGAGTATCGAGTGAAAGAGAGACAGACGATCCGCTCAACGCGCCGCAATTCGCACCGCTGTGGTCGTGAACGCGCTGTTATAAGCTGCGATGAAGGAAATACATCATATTTGCCTACTGTCTCACTTAGGTGATGTCCTAAGCCTGTGTGTATAAATATCATCATCATCATCATGATCAGTAATTGCCAGAAGACACATACTGCCCCGAGAGAGTGGACTGATGGTCTAGTCAAGTTCGAGGGTAGCCGCTGGATGCAAGCAGCTGGAGGCCAGGACCATTGGCACTCTCTGGGAGAGCTTTGTATCTGTACCTTGAATATCAAATGTCAACTGTTCTTTTTTTGAATAACTTCAAGATGTTGTGTAGATGAATTTATTAAAAAATGTAATTTAACTCTTAAGAACATGAACAGTAATAATCTCTGTCTCTTTCTTTCACTTCATTCCAACACAGGTTTACAACAAGAAGCCACCTGAAGCGCCACTACCGTATTCACACGGGCGAGAAGCCGTACCGCTGCGACATATGTGACCGCGCCTTCACGCAGAGTAACGACCTCGTGAAGCACCGGCGTGGGCATCTGGGAGACAAGATATACAAGTGCGTGTCGGATTTTTTTTAATACAATACGGGGTCATAGATGCCTCTTGGAGGTGGGAGGAGAAAAGAGGGCCGCGCCTCTATGTGGATGTCTATGGGCGTCGGTAGTCATGAAAATGGCTCAGACGGTTCGTTTTCCCCCTATAACATAAAAAAGAGAACAAAATAGGAATCTTTTGGTGTCAATATTACATAATTGTTACTCAAATGTGTTGCATCCCTTCCAAGTTCTGCCTCTCTTGAAACTCACAAAACGCACGAAACGCGACAGAAGAGCTGAATCTTTGTGGCGGTTGACACCTGAGCCAGGTAGTAGGTAGGTCTAGAAATAACCGGCCAAATTCTCGTCTTACATAAATTTTAGCAGTAGTTCTTGACACTAAGAAAATTCTTAATGAAATATGTAATTTGCTAATCCTTCGACATTCATAACTGGGCTACGATTTAAAATGTGTAGTTCAAGATACTGGTACTATTCTGGCTTTGTTAAATCCCTCGCACAAATGCGGATAAGTCGTTGTTATTCTAACCAATGGGTAATTGAAAGTCACAAATCGCACGAAATCGATATTATATAATATATTCTATGATATTATATGCTCGCATGATAAACGCGGGAGCTACCTTTACCCTATCTTTATCATGCGAGCGAAATTTATATATATATAATTTGTAAGAGGTAGTGCCACACTGCATGCTTGCATGCAGTCGAATTGGGCCGGCACGACCTCTGAAGTAGCTTTCGCTTACACGAGACCGGCGTAAAGTGACAGCTGTGCTGTCGCGTCTCGTGCGGTGTGTAAGTAGCCGGTGGCCCATGGAGGTCGGAGGAGAAAGGAGGGCAGCGCATCTGTATAGCCTCTATTTGAATGTTTGCGGGTGTAGGTAGTCGTGAAAATGGCTCCAGCTGCTCGTTTGCCCTCCTATACCAAAAAAAAAAGAAAAAATGAAATACCTAGGCGGATGTGCTAGTCAGCAATCATAGCAAAATGTGTGTGATCAAATAAGAAATCTGAACTATTTGGTGGCCACCGACGCCCATTAACATCCAAACAGCTACGCACACGCGCTATTCCCCGTCATTCCCCTAAAACTACTTACAATCGAGAGAAATGCACAGCAAATCGACTGCATTGTAAAATGGCACTACCTCTTAGTTATTCTTTAATAAGTACCTAGTACATAATTAAATTCGATCCGCAGATGTAACGAGTGCACCGAGAGCTTCCGTCTCAAGAGCGAGCTGTCACACCACTACGTAACGCACGCACGGGACGGGGGAGATATTAAGACCAATGAGACCATTCCTGACCATATACATAGTAAAGAAGAATGATATGTTCAAAAGCTTGACTAGCGTATGAAGACATCGTGGTGTGTTTGCTTTCTGTGAAGTTGAAGACAAGACGGGTTTGCAGGAATTCCACAAGGCAGCGTGTTTGGGCCGCTGCTCTATATGATATACTCTTCTGATGTCCTAATCTCAGAGTATTAAACCACAGGAACTTTTGCTGATTATGGTACTGGTATGACTTGCTACCAAGATCCAACAGAAGTGTCTTAAAGCCTCCAAGAAGGACAAAAAGATATTTCGAAATGGCCTAAACATTGGCAAACAAAGCAAAGGAATTTAAGGAAAAACACGACATAGTCAAATATTCTGCAGTCGAGTCTTTAAGATGAACTGTTGTACCATAGAATAGTATAGGGTTATGGTGTCTCACCCTCTTTACAACTGTAAATAAATACAAATGGAAAATAAATACAATATATAATAGCCCTTAAAATATGGATTGTTCCCATCCAAGACAACGTCAATCTATTCTTCATCTCTAACTGTGTCGGTTGCTTTTCCTAATACTAGTTCGTTACCATTTCTATTTAATATGTTTAAGTTAACTCTTATGTAGAAAGAACTTATAGTTTAATAAATTTTACACCTTTTTTTTAGAACATTTCAATCATCATCACTCCAGGGTATTACAGAAAAGATGAGCTTACACTATGCATTAATTTATATGTCAGTTAGTGACTCCAAGGGAGGATTAATGCTGTTAAATAACAAGTTGCGATCAATTTGTAAAACATAATATTATGTATGAATGTCGCAAATAAATTGTTCTTATTCATAAATCGACACATTTTTTTACTGTAACCCAATAAAGTTTTAACGGTATATAAGTGCACAGTGGATATTTGTTTATTAACAGTGGTTTGCCAGAGTCCCGCAAGGCAGCGTGCTCGGGCCGCTACTCTACTTCGTGTACTCTTCTGACGTCCCAAATTCAGACTGCGAAACCGCTGATAGGTTCGCTGGTTATACTGCCATGGTGGCTTGCCACCAAGATCCAACTAAAGCATCCCGTATTCTACAAGAAGGGCTAAATAATATTTTGAAGTGGTGTAAAGAATGGCGATGAACAGATGGTAGATGTAGATAGGTTCTAGAGCGGAGGCCGTGCTTAGGAAGATTAAGTTTTGGTCGACCATTCACCAGGTTGGAAGACGATTGCCATGCAGTGGTTGATCGACGATGGATGCGAGTAGCAGGGGGTCGTCTGGACGTTCATTGAAATTGGCCTAGATCCAGCAGTGGACCTCTAAAGGATGATTATAATGATGATGGTGATAGATTGGAAAATATAGATTATAAGGGAGAGTAAACGACGAACTGCATTATCTGGTGTGTTTCGAGCAAAATCTTGGCTATGTGATGGGCGCAGGGTATTATAGAATGCCAAATGTCTTGAAAATCGGTTCCGCAGTTTTTGTGTGAAGGAGTAGGTACCTAACAAACAAACATACAAACTTTCGCATTTATTATATAGTATAGTAGGATTTTACAGTAAATCTTTACCTACTGTAAAATCTTACTAATAACTTCTTGCTGAAGATCGTGATTTTGAACAAAGGAGAAGTACCTAGTTAGTTTTAGTTTTTTTATAGTAGGTAGATATAAGGGGCAAGCAAACGATTTTAATGACTACCCACGCCCACTTACATCCGCATTGAGTTTCCATGCGTTGCCCTCCTTTCTTCCCACTCATTGGGCCTACTTACCGCACAAAACACCACTCCACAGCTGTCACTTTACGCCGCTTTCGTGTTAGCGAGAGAATTCGGCTGCATGCATGCGTGCAGCGTGGCCTCTTTATTATATACGCGCATCAACGGCAGTAAGTTAGACGACTTTTTAAAACTATTTTTTTTTCTTTTATTCCAGAGATTGTAGACCTCAGTACCTATATGACATGAATTTTGCCATATTTATCCGGGTGTTTCCGATAAATTGGTTGCAACAGACAGATGGACAACAAAGTTGTTATTATTATTATTGTTGTCAGCCTGGTATGACCCACTGCTGGGCAAAGGCCTACTCTCTTTTTACACCTTTTTTTGGCTGTAGTAGGTAGTAAAAAAAATGAAACCTTCAACCTGTAAGTTTCATTTTCCCTTTCGAGGTCACGGAACCCTAAAACCTCTATCTGGCATCACCGATCGACTGACATCTGGCAATGCCTTTCACGCGGCTTTGCTTTTAATATAATTAGAGACAACCTTTCTAACTGGTTGCGTAATGCGCTTTCGTCAAATACACGCATTATAATAAAGTCGAGTTTGAGTCGAGATTGACGGACAAATTAATACAAATGCTCTGCATCTTCTTTCCCAGCTACTGGGAGAAGGCAAACCGGACTATTGCGATTAATAGGTTATACTATTATTATCTTGGCCGAGGACAGCGGGTGTCCTCCTCTCCCCACCTGTAACGGAGGGGAACAGCTCACGCGCGGCAGCTAAAAAGTGGCCGACACGGGTCATGAGCTAGAAGAGCTCTATGACTGGCTAGCATTCTGCTTGTGTGTAGGGTTAAGCGAGCAATTAAAGCCATCTGCTGGCTATTGACGGCAATTAAAGCATAGTTTAGCAGCGGCATTGCCCTCGTTCGCCTTATCCTCCGTATGAGGCCAGCGGATACTCAAAAACCTCTCTTTCATTTTACGAAGGTATAATTTAGGTGAGAGATACTTTCCCGGTCGCGCCAGCCCGAGTAGGCTACAATGCAGCAATGCCGCTTTTTGTTCTTGTTTAGTAAGAGGTAGTGCCACACTGCATGCTTGCATACACGACCGGGGAGGTACCTCTCGCTTACACGAGACCGGCGTAAAGTGACAGCTGTGTTGTCGCGTTTCGTGCGATGTGTAAGATCCCGTCCAGGTTGAGCGTATTACGCGCGTATTAGGCCTGACTACAAACGATTTAACGAGGTGGTCGGGGTGCAAGGCCCTTACGAGTTGTGTTTCTTTTTTTATGTCTTTCTTTTTTTACATTATTATGTTGCACATTATATTTAATAAAAAAGTACTGAACTATATTTATTACTATTTACTAACTACGTGTGTGAAATTTTGAGGGACTTGAAACCCGACCACCTCGTTAAATTGTTTGTAGTCAGGCCTAATACGCGCGTAATACGCTCAATCTGGACGGGATAAGCAGCCGGTGGCCCATGGACGTGGGAGGAGAAAGGAGGGCAGCGCATCTGTATAACCTCTATGCAGTTGTGTTTGGGCGTCGGTAGTCATGAAAATGGCTCCGGTTGCTCGTTTGCACCCATATACCATAAAAAAATAAAATTAAAACTATATCTATCTTTATAGAGATTCTTATTTATAGTAGATACAAGGGGCAAATAAGCGGTCGGAGCCTTAAAACACTCATAAACATCCGCAAATAGGTTATACAGGTGCGTTACCCTCCTTCATGCAAGGCTACATGAAAATGGCACATACGATTAACGTGTTGAGAACAATTCTAAGTCTATGCGAAATCTACGCAAATAGAGTATGACAAAGAATAAGTTTAGTTGCAAAATTATATCTGTAGGAGACTCCCTTTAGGGTAAAAGTGTTCTGTGAGGAGACTACTCTACCTACAATACTGCCGATTCAGATTAGAAATTATTTATAAATAATAAATAATTTATTTTCAGTGTCGTTTCTTAGTATCTACACTTAAATTGTGGATGCACAAATTGTTTTAAAATTTTAAGTCCACTAAATAACATGTCAGTAGGTAGACTTGTAATGTTATAAATTTATAGGACGCGGGTAACTGACAAATCACGCCACTATTAAAGGTCATGTTTGCCCAGTGTTGGGATGATTTACATTCTAATCGTTGACCTACATCTTATTAAGTGTGAAAGTGTTAACGACTAGTTCATGCAAATATTGCACATTTGAGTATTTGTTAGTGCTGTAGAAATTATGTTAATGCTCACTTTATTCATTATCTAAGATTGAGGTTTCTTGGTTATTGTTTTCGTCAATCCGAGAGCTCTAGTTTTCCGAATAACCGGTAAAGTAAATGAATGCTGAATGATATTAAGCTCACTATGCTTTTTATTTCTATTTCCTACTCCTGGTCTTTTAAGAATTATTTAATTTTTTATTTTATTTAATTTAAGAAAATATATACAAAGGAAGTGTTTGTTTGTATCAAATGGGCTCCTAAGCTACTTCATCTATTTTAATCATTCTTGCACTCATAGAAAGTTACATCATCCGGTAGTAGGCTTTATTTTATTAAGATTAAATAATTTTTATTTTTGACACCGAACAAAGTGAATACAATTTTATATACGAAATTGTAAGCGTCGATTACAATTTTATATAGGGAAAACATCAAGCCAAATACTTATACGTCGAGTACTTAAGAGACCATTTTCATTTTACCAATGAATCAATAAATCAAAGAACAATCGGTCCATTAAGATTAATATTTTCCTGTTGATCCTCCACGACCTACAAGGTCAGCTTTACGTTTCAGCGGTGGTGGTGGAAATGGTAGGGTGGTGGAGTCGGAAGCGCGCAACCGGCGCACGCGCATGTCCATAGAATATCGTTGTTTCAAGTTAAACGTGAGTTTTATTAAAGTTATATAGTAAGTAATTAAGTTAAATAAGTATTACTAGTCGCCAGAAAAGCTTTCGTCTTTACTTACGATGACTTTTAAATGTAATTTTAAATGTTAAACATTTTATATACAATAGCTTAATTAATTTTTTTTTATTTTCTATTTTCTTCCCATTTTCTATTTTTCTGCACACCTGCTGCAGCTCTTTAAAATGACCACAATCGATTTTTTGTGTCGCTATCGTCGAGAAAAAGTTTTTAAAGTTAAAATCTTACGCTACTAACTTTGTGAAGCACCGCATTTCTCTACTGGCCTACTGCTACTATTATAATTTTTGAAGTGAGGTAGGCACTTAAAATATCCAATATTAGATGCGAATATTGTTACATTACGGAAAAACTGTCGAACAGTTTGGATAAAACTTGGCACATTACAATCTGGAATACCTTAAAAATGTTATTTGTCTTGAAAGAAATATTATGGTTTTCCTATGATTTTACATGAGTGAAACAGGCCACATCTAGCACCTATTTTATAAAGAAAGTAAAAAATAAACCACCTATGTTATGACTTTTTGAAATTTCTCATATCCCAAACTTATTTGGGCTTTGTAGATAACTAAATGCATCCAAATATTACGTCAGGCAGAAATTATCAACGTATCTTTACGTCAGTATCTTAGTTTCCTAACGGGGTAGTCATTAGGGAAGTTGAAGTTATTAGGAAAGAGATATTGAACCGATAGACCCCGTTAAACTAAGTGCAGTATATTATCCGCCCGCAAATTTGCTCGCGTGGATTTTGGACTTCAAAAATGGTGTTATTAAGTATATTCCCGTGCCTCGGAGAGCACGTTAAGCCGTCGGTCCTGCGCCTGATTTCTCACCGGTCGTGTCGGATTGCCGTCCCATCGGAATATGAGAATGAGGGAATAGAGAGTGCACTTGTGTCTGCGCGCACACTTGTGCACTATAATATGTCCTGCGCATCTGGCTCGTCTCTATAGAGACGGCCGCCGTAGCCGAAATCGGCTGGGAGGACATTATTATATAAACCTTCCCCTTGAATCACTTTATCTATTAAAAAAACATCAAAATCTGTTTTGTAATTTTAAAGAACTGATGATGTAGGAAGCGTAAAGTGACAGAGGAAGGGCGGCAACTAGCAATGCCACCTCTCCGGGTTTGACCAGGAGTCTCCGGGTTGGAATTGTACGTTTCCGGGCTTCGGGTTTAGAAACAAAATCTCCGGGCCGCGATCAAAAAATCGGAAAAAGAACTGTAGAATAATACATAAAAAATATGACTGAGTATTCTATATTCAAACTACTTTCAAAATTCGATCTCAAAACTGCAATAATATATGAAGAGGCTATAGAAGCTGTCAACTCAAAGTGAGTAGAAAGTTTAAAAAATGTAGTCGAGGATCGAGGATCGACTTTATGATAAGATCAACAAATTAAAACCATTTCATCCACATTTTAAGGAAAGCAACGTTCTTTCAAGGATGTCAGTCGATTTACTATGGGTTCAATTATTTTAAGTCGCAAATTTTACTGAACTGTCAAAAATACATTTTGAAAATAAATAAATTTAAAAAATAATTTTATCAATTCCCATAAGTAATGCATTTATTGAACGCGTTGTGTCGTTGATGGGGAATTTATGGACAGGAGCGAAACTGCTTATTAGTTAACATCGTAAATTATGTAAAAGACAAAACTAGCTAGTAAAAAAAGACTTTTTTTTTATTTCCCCGGGCCTGTCTTTCTGAAAGGTGGCAGCCATAGCGGCAACGCATCTGTTCTCTGTATAATTTTAATGTGGATGTCTATGGGCGTCGCTACTATTGATTCATATTTTCATGACTACCGACTCCGATTGCTGTTCACCAATTTCACCAAAGACATCCGTTTAGAGGTTATATAGATGTTTTGGCCTACTCTCTCCTCATCCATCCATGGGCCACAAGCTACTTACACACCGGTTCTTCGTCTTACTCCGAGTGATGCCTGTCAGTCAGTCACGCTTTAACTTATGCTAGATTTAATACTCAATGTTATAAGTAAGTACCTAGATGAAGCACCTAATTTGTCCTATAAATATTCATAGCTTATTTAATGGCTCAATCATGGCGTTGCGAAATATTATCGAATGTTAATGACCAATAAACATTTACGAGGACCAGGCCCTGTCTGACCTGAGGGAAGGTCGTGAGTGTGCAACAGGCGTTGGGCAATGAAAATTAGTAAGAGGTAGGTATAGACATCCGCATAGAGGTTATACAGGTGCGATATCCTCCTTCCTCCTCCTGTCTTTATGGCCTACCAGCTTACACATCGCACGAAACGCGACAGCACAACTGTCACTGTGTAAATTCATCAAATTCTCAAAGATCTCATTAGTAATTTTAAAGTATACGTCTTGGTATACTTAAGTTACTAAAACTTCTGGTTTTCCTCTCTACATATAAAATTATTCGGCTTCTATCAAAGGACTGCAAGGGCATTTGTTCACTACATCACTTACGAAACCCAATTTAATTTTCACCGCCAGCTATTCGTTTATATTTCAAATACATTTAATTGGGTTGTGTAAATACTTTTGTAATATTATCCGTAACAGTTCTGTCGCAAAAATTGCCAAGCTGCTACAACAATTAAATTTGCTCATTAAAATAATTAGAAATTAACTTAAATAAACTCTGAATTGTGACTCTGTATTACGTATATAATATCCTATATACATGTATATATTTGTATATAATTGTATACAGAATCTGTAGCCCTTCAACGTTAGCCCAAAACAAAGTAAAAAAAAATCCTGCCTGACAGCTGTCGTAATATATGTATTGATAGCGGGAAAAATGATCCCGCTAAAATTAAATTTGAATAATTCCATATTCAAATCAAATAGCGCGTACCTACTTCGGTTTCCGGAATCACATTTCCATGATTCCATCCATTTTCGAGCATTGCTGGGTATTTTTTGTGGGATCCTTTTATTTTAAGATAAGTACAGGGAATATTAATTAATCTTAACCCTCGAGTCTTCCTTTGCCGTCACCTTTCCAATCGGTTCATTATTTTTTGGGACATACTTACTTCGCGGTTTCTAGATTTCTTTATGTGGAATCATTCCCAAAAAAATATAAGCCCAGTTGAAAGATGTTGAAAATCAGTAGATAACTAAGGCGCGCGGAGGCTCAAGGGTTAAGATTGATTAAATAACCCTGCATATTGAATAGATGTAAATTATAATTATGTGACATGTTAATTATCAAATTAATTATCTTTTAATTAAAATCACATGTTGCCGGTTTATTATAGACACCAGAATTCAATCAAAAATTATTAGATAGTAATTAATCTATGAAATTTAGAGGCCATTTTCCAATATGGAAAAATGTGTCGCCATTTCAGCCTTCACAGAGGTGATCAACCTTTTTGAGATCGTTTTATGAGGTTTGTCCCAAGCCTATAAAAAAAACTTTCTACGATTGACAAAAAAATGGCAACAATTTTAACTAGTTCGGTAATTATAGTGGCTGAAGACACACGCATGGGTTTAGTTGGTATTGCACGAAGTGCCACCCGGGCTCCTAGGTATCATACGTAAAGTTATTCCCCTTAGTCAACAAAAAAGGTATCCAGTGTCACTCGTGTTACCAAGATGAACGTTACGACACTTCGAAATCCGGCAAATCGTTCAGGCAGGAAAAGCAATACCCTCTTTCTAGGTTCTGATGCAGTCAAGCAATAATAATAATAATTTATTTCCAGGGACTTTGACTCATCAATACCTAATAACAATGTTTACTTAAATATATCCTAATCCCTACTAATATTATAAATGCGAATGTAAGTTTGTTTGTTACCCTTTCACGCGAAAACTGCTCAACCGATCATCATGAAATTTTGTACACATGTTCTTGGAGGTATTAGAAGTAACATAGGATAGCTTTTATCCCGAAAAAATGTTCCTGAGGGATGCCATGGAATGATTTTCCACGATATCGAAATTTACGCGGGCGAAGCCGCGGGGCGCAGCTAGTAATATTATAAAGGCGAAAGTTTGTAAGAATGTTTGTTACTCTTTCACACAAAAACTACTAAACGGATTTTCATGAAACTGTACAGTAATATAGATTTCATATCAGAATAACATAATAAGTTAAAATTTTGAATCATTTTTGAAGTCCGAAATCCACGCGGGCGAAGCCGCGGGCGGAAGCTAGTATTAGTATAATGTTGTTATTTCATTTCATCTCATGATTAATTTGCATTGTAATAAAATATTTCTTTTCGATATCAATAAAGGATCCATCACGTAGCCTCGGGGCGTCTAGATCCCTAAATTTGTCCATTATCCGTCCTATAATTGAATTCTGCTTCGTTTACATAAGATAACAATTTGTTCCGTTTGTGGAGCATTCAATAAATGTACCTATTTCTATTCTAATGTCTTCCCAGTCGAATTTCGACTACGGCGATCGTCTCTATAGAGACGAGCCATCAGCGCAGGACATATTATAGTGCACAACTGTGTGCGCAGACACAAGAGCACTCTCTATTCCCTTATTCTCTTGTTCCAATGGGACGGCCGCGGCAGTCCGGTACGACCGGAGAGAAATCATTCGCAGGACCGACGGTTTAACGTACTCTCCGAGGCACGGGGGTGTAACACCGCCAACTTCCTGACTCCAGACTGTTATTAGAAATTGAAAAATCCCAATAACACTTTTCGGTCCGACCCGGGATTCGAACCCAGGACCTCACGTCTGTGGATAAACACGCTTACCTCTAGTCCGCGAGGCAGTTAGTCTATTGATATGGTCAATGTACTGAGAATTTTTTGTAGCATTCTTCGTTACACAGAGAATTTCTAACATGTTAGTTACCGAAGAGTTGGTTAACTACTAACATAATATCTACAATGTATATATAGCACTGCAGCCGAATAGGGCCGACAAAAATGGATGAAATTTCAAGTACTTATCTCTCACATTATGAAAATTGTTAAATAATAATAATTATATCAATACATTAATGACTGCTTTATACAAATTAATGTGTACGTGCGAAATATAAATTCGTCGACTTATAAAGGTAGCTAAGTTGTAATGCTCGTAATACTAGCATTTTAGAATAAGAAAAAGAATGAGAATAATATTTATTTATGTTTTTAGTAAGTGCACTGTTATACATTTTATAATTGGAACACATCTAAAACTGTAAAACATAAAAAAGA
>LUGF01041830.1:278757-294661 GCA_001625245.1 Calycopis cecrops
TTTATTAGAGACACGTGAATTCAATAAAAAATATTAGATAGCAATTAATCTATGAAATTTAGAGGCCATTTTCCAATATGGAAAAATGTGTCGCCATTTCAGCCTTCACAGAGGTGATCGACCTTTTTTTGTTCGTTTTATGAGGTTTGTCCCAAGACAAGAAAACTTTCTACTATTGACAAAAAAATGGCAACAATTTTAACTAGTTCGTCAATTATAGTGGCTGAAGACACACGCATGGGTTTAGTTGGTATTGTACTAAGTGCCACCCGGGTTCCTAAATATCATACGTAAAGGTATTCCCCTTCGTCAACAAAAAAGGTATCCAGGGTCACTTGTGTTATCAAGGTGAACGTAAAGACACTTCGAAATCCTTCAAATCGTTCAGGCAGGAAAAGCATTACCCTCTTTCTAGGTTCTGATGCAGTCAGGCAATAATAATAATAATTTATTTCCAGGGACTTTGACTCATCAATAATAACATTTTTTACTTAAATAAGTATATCCTACTAATATTATAAAGGCGAAAGTTTGTAAGAATGTTTGTTACTCTTTCAGACAAAAACTACTGAACGGATTTTTATGAAACTTTACAGTAATATAGCTTTCATATAAGAATAACATAATAAGTTAAAATTTAGAATCATTTTTGAAGTCCGAAATCCACGCGGGCGAAGCCGCGGGCGGAAGCTAGTATTAGTATAATGTTGTTATTTCATTTCATCTCATGATGAATTTGCATTTTAATAAAATATTCCTTTTCGATATCAATAAAGGATCCATCACGTAGCCTCGGGGCGTCTAGATCCCTAAATTTGTCCATTATCCGTCCTATAATTGAATTCTGCTTCGTTTACATAAGATAACAATTTATTCCGTTTGTGGAGCATTCAATAAATGTACCTATTTCTATTCTAATGTCTTCCCAGTCGAATTTCGACTACGGCGATCGTCTCTATAGAGACGAGCCATCAGCGCAGGACATACTTATTATAGTGCACAACTGTGTGCGCAGACACAAGAGCACTCTCTATTCCCTTATTCTCTTGTTCCAATGGGACGGCCGCGGCAGTCCGGTACGACCGGAGAGAAATCAGGCGCAGGACCGACGGTTTAACGTACTCTCCGATGCACGGGGGTGTACAGCCAACTTCCTGACTCCGGACTGTTATTAGAAATTGAAAAATCCCAATAACACTTTTCAGTCCGACCCGGGATTCGAACCCAGGACCTCACGTCTGTGGATGAACACGCTTACCTCTAGTCCGCGAGGCAGTTATTTTTTTTTTTTTAGGTAGAATATACGCTAGCAGACTGAGAGCCCAGTGCAGCTTCATCTGTATGAGAGGCGAGTGCCCTAAGGTAGCTCGAGCCTCTGTAATTTGTGGTCGATTCACAGCTTCTAGCTACACTAGCTTCTTTCTTCTTTCCCAGCTAATATGGGGGGAGGCAAACCGGAATATTGCGATTAATAGGTTATAATATTATTATCTTGGCCAGGACAACTCGAGGCAGTCGATTAGTCCATTGATATGGTCGATGTACTGAGAATTTTTTGTAGCATTCTTCGTTACACGGTGAATTTCTAACATGTTAGTTATCGAAGAGTTGGTTATCTGCTAACATAATATCTACAATGTATATATAGTACTGCAGCCGAATAGGGCCGGCAAAAATGGATGAAATATCAAGTACTTATCTCTCCTCACATTATGAAAATTGCTAAATAATAATAATTATATCAATACATTAACGAATGCTTTAAACAAATTAATGTGTAGGTGCGAAATATAAATTCGTCGACTTATAAAGGTAGCTAAGTTGTAATGCTCGTAATACTAGCATTTTAGAATAAGAAAAAGAATGAGAATAATATTTATTTATGTTTTTAGTAAGTACACTGTTATACATTTTATAATCTAAACACATCTAAAGCTGTAAACATAAAAAAGAAAAACAATACAAGCATAAAATAATAATACTAAAAATAAAAAAGTAAAAAAAACAAAAATATTACGGAAACAGGCACAAGAAAAATACATAATGAATACAACAGTGTAACTAATCCCTATATTGGTTTTACCTTTTGTTTATCATTTTAAACTTCTATACCTTTTGATAATATAAAAATAGACACTATTACTAATTAATATCTTAAATGTGAATGTTAGTTTGTTTGTAGGCTTTAGGTTATTACTTTTAGGTAGGTATTAAGAAAGGACACAGGATCCTTATTATATATATATAAAAAAAAATATTTATATTATATATATATATATGCAAACAAATGCCGGTTGATATATAATTGTGATATGTCCACATATACATTTATGTATTATTAATTGTGTTGGCCATGTTTTAATATAAAAAAAAACAAAACAAAAAGTTCCACATTCAAATTATATTAATTGTGTTGGCCATGTTTTAATATAAAAAAAAACAAAACAAAACGTTCCACATTCAAATTATTTCCATCTTTTATTACTGTTTCACATGGAATAAACCATTACTACTAAACTAATCAGAGTTAGGTAATGCTTACATGATCGCTCCAGTACCCTAGGAAAAAGCAGGAAATAGCCAACCGGTTCCATGTTGCGTCACTCCTATAGATCCACCGTGGTATTGGTACACACAATATCAATACTGGCACATAACGCTAGTTCGAGATAATTCACAAACCTTCATCGTATTGAGAAATACGTCTTCTACTATTGATTCAGGTCAGCGTGATTGGACAGACTGATTATCCCGTGTACCTCAAGATTGTTTCCTCTTTTTTCTACCCCTTCCTCTTCTGCCAATGGCAGTGAAACATTAACAAAAGGAAAATACCTCTCGTACGGGTGTGTGGTACCGAAATACCCACTGCTAACAATCCTTTTCCAATCAAATAGTGTGCAATTAATAGTTTTGCGGTTAATAAGTTAATGTATAAATACCATATTGTAAACAGAATGTTTTTAATGATAAAAATTTAAAAAAAACTGTAGAGTATAGAACGTCTTTTATATTTGAACTAGCTCTGCAACGTGGTTTTACACGCGTCACATAATTCATCAACTTGGGTATATCCCATAGGAACATTTTTCGGGATAAAAACTATCCTATGTGTTAATCCAAGTTACCCTGTGTAGGCCAAATTTCATAAAAATCGGTTCAGCAGTTTTTGCGTGAAGGAGTAACAAACAAACAAACAAACAAACTTTCGTATTTATAATCATAGGATAATAGGATTGACCCTATTTCTTCCCTTTTGACGTTGAAATTAAAAAAATCTAACTCAGAAACCTTCGTGGGCTCATGCACAACAAATTTGCTAAAGATCATCACATTATCAAATGCATAGCTCACCGTTCTATAATGGACATACAATTTTTATACAGATTATTACGTATTGTATATATGATGTGTATTGTTTTGTCTAGATATGGATATCACTAAGCACTAAATGCATCTATTCAGCGTAGATGTGCACTATTCATAGTTTGAGCTCAAGGAAACACCAAATAAGGCTGTGAGAGCTATTCAAAAGTAATGTTCGCTGCATTCATAAGCGTTAATTATTATGAGCGTGTATCAATATGCACTTACAGTATTCATCATCATCAATATTGTGCTGTTTTTATGGTGCAAGAGAGATCAGTTATAGGTAGTGCCCTTCATTCATGCATGTACCCGGTGGCCCATGGAGGTGGGAGGAGAAAGGAGGGCAGCACATCTGTATGGCCTCTATGCGGATGTCTATGGGTGCCCCCCTGTTTGCCCCCCTATACCTTAAAAAAATTGATGTAGCCGAATTGGACTGGCACTACCGGGGAGGTACCTCTCGCTTACACGAAACCGGCGTAAAGTGACAGCTGTGCTGTCGCGTTCCGTGCGGTGTGTAAGTAGCCGGTGGCCCATGGAATGGGGAGAAGGAAGAAGGGCAGCGCATCTGCGGATATCCGGATGCGTCTATGGGCGTCGGTAGTCACGAAATTGGCTCCGACATCTCGTTTGCCTGCTTATACTATAAATAAAAAACCTATATACGTACTTATATCTTTGTAAAGATATACATTTATCATTTTCAACAGGAAATGTTAAAAAAAAATTGAAAATACATATAACTAATAATTTAAGTAAATTACGTTACGAGTAGAGTACGTATTAAAATAAAATAGACAAACAGACGCCAGTATTTAAATATTTCCATCGTTTGGCGAGAGGAAATCCGTTGTCAAATGTTTACTTATATTAGTTTTTTTACTGGTACAGATGTACTTTTAGAACTTACAGATAAGTACGAATCTTTTGTCACTGCAAATTTTTTAAAACTTACTTGGTACTTCTTGCTTGGGACCCAGTGATATCTAATGATGATGATAAAGATCAAATCTAAACCCAAATGTAACATCTCAAAAATGCTAGATTGCTTTAACATGGGAAAGCCAAATAATTATAAATCTTCGAGTATGGTTGTGTCACTCGTGGTGGTTGGTTGGTTTCTATAAAGCTTCTAAGACGTTGGTACTGTAAATCCTACTAATATTATAAATGCGAAAGTTTGTGACAATGTTTGTTACTCTTTCACACAAAACCTACTGAACGGATTTTCATGAAACTTTACAGTAATATAGCTTTCATATCAGAATAACATAATAAGTTAAAAAATATAGGGATTTTTGAAGTCGAAATCCACGCGGGAGATGCTGCGGGCGTAAGCTAGTATTATAAATGCGAAAGTTTGTAAGGATGTTTGTTACTCTTTCACACTAAAACTACTGAACGGATTTTCATGAAACTTTACAGTAATATAGCTTTCATATCAGAATAACATAATAAGTTAAAATTTTGAATCACTTTTAAATTCGAAATCCACGCGGGCGAAGCCGCGGGCGGAAGCTAGTACTTAAATAAACCGCGATAAAATCCGACAAAATTGTTTATTACAATGTTAACAATTAATTTAAATATTATTTGCCTTGGTAAGAGGTAGTGCCACATTGCATGCTTGCATGCAGTCGAATTGGGCCTACACGACCGGGGAGATACCTCTTGCTTACACGAGACCGGCGTAAAGTGACAGCTGTGCTGTCGCGTTTCGTGCGGTGTGTAGGTAAGTAGCCGGCGGCCCGTGGAGGTGGGAGGAGAAAGAAGGGCAGCGCATCCGTATAGCCTCTATGCGGATGTTTGTTTGGACGTCGGTAGTCATGAAAATGGTTCCGACTGCTCATCTGCCCTCCTATACCACTAAAAAAAAATATATTTTATTCGTTATTTGCTTATTCTGCACATCCAAAGCAGGAGCTCGTCGAAATGTCTCCATAACGGATGTGTTGATGATGATGATGATTTGTAAGCATCACTACTACCTATATGGCTGCTCCAAATTACACAAGTCAGTGTAGAACAAAATGATTGAGGTGTGTATATTACGCATGTTTGCGTCCACAAATACTCGATATCATTTTTTGTGGAGTTTTTAGCAACGTGGCTTCACGTTTCCTCCCCCTACGGAGTGATGCGACTCGAGTAATGTTTTTACTCGACTCACTCGAGTCAGTTTATCAAACTCGTACTCGAGTGAAAAAAATCCTACTCGAGTGAACTTACACTCGAGTCACCGAGTGAACTAGAGTCACCGAGAGAACTCGGCGCACCGAGTTGACCGCGTTCACTCGAGTTCACTCTTCTCTTCTATCTTACTCGAGTGACTCGAGTCGCAAATTCCTACTCGAGACACATCACTACGACGGAGCACTCAGATCCCCTCCCTCCCGCTCACAAACATCCACGCCACGATGTTGCGGCCTGCAGATGCTTTCCTCTCTAACAGCCACTGAAAACTGATCGCTTGAAATATTAATTAATTAAGTGTTGTGTATGTAATTAGTAATCCTAATTAGTGCATGTGGTCTGTGGCAATAGAATCACCTTTCATTCAGATGAAGCTGCGCTGGCCTTCAGCCGTTAGCGTAGATCTATCTAAAAAAAAAAAAAAAGAATTACCTCTTCCAAAAACACCTCACTCCAAGCATGAGCATACTATTGAGTTTCTAGAATTTTATTAGTAAATAATTTATATAATATAATAGTAAATTATGAAATGTTAGAGCCAACTTTATTATCTCATTGAATATTCTTACACGGCGGTGGACGTAAAAATACTTGAGTTTTCCTGCACCTTAACCCACTTGTATAGGTAATTATCGACAGAGTGACTAAGGGAAATTTTGTTATTTTACAAATCCTTTGAATAAGTATCGTCTAGAATCCTTGAGAGTACGCCGCGCCGTAATAACTGTTAAGGTTTATACTGTATTATTATATCGTTATTGTTATTGTTGGAATGGACATTAAAATAGGTTTCTCTCGTCGGATTTATAATGCCTAGGTACCCTTGAACATAAAAGGGCAAAAATCTGTTTAAATTTATTTTTTCTATTTCAAGTTTGTCAAAGTTAATCTTGAGTATGATTTTCGAAATAAATAAGTAAAACTTGTGATTTTAGATATATCCCTTTAAAATCAAAAGTTTTGATTTATTTATCCCTCGAAAGAGCAACGTGATGCTGGTCATAACTCATAGTGTATTGTAATGTTCATAATATTAAAGTGTACATACGCGTTCATAAAATTGTAGTTTGTAATTTTATTAATATCTACGTACAAAAAATGCAGTTTGAATCCTGATGGCCTTCTGGATTTTATGATCGGAGTTATTAGCGTAGGGCACTTATTTTGTCTATCTATATAATTATCTGTGCGATCTATCTCTTCAGAGAAATAATATGTCAATATCGGTAATAATTTTGTTCAAACTAAGTAATTTAAACACTTTTAAATCGAGAGCTGCAGTTTGAGTTATGGTTTCGGAACGACTAAACGTTATTAAAATGCGTTTTGTCGATTCTTCTCAGCACGAAACTAGGATATAGCTTAAAAAATGCCAGACCCAGCTTTTAGACTAACCAAGCCGCAGCTCCGGGCTACGCAAGGCTTAAGGGCAATAAGATCATTTTTGTACCCAGCTAAGGGTCTCTTTTCAACTCTATGGTCTCCAAGCTCCGCGCCCCGACAGGGTCTAAGTGTCAACTCACACCAAGAGCGGCGAAGGGCAGCGAAGCGGAGCGCAGTTTATGTGTCATATGAATTTCAACTTTATTTTCATTGCTATAGCACTTCGAATTCTCGTGACTTCTGGAGCATTCCAGCGACTTCCCGAGCAGTCGCGGGAATCCGCGCGCCTTCCCTACCTGGCGGGTCGCTTCGCTTCGCCGCTCTGTCGGTGTGAGTTGACACTAATCCAGAGCTGCTTGAAAATATTGTCTTAAGTTGAATATGTCCTGTCCAAGCCGTTTAAAACTAATTAATACTCTTATGAATATTGTTCTTATTAATGAATATCGTTATGGAGGTTATTGTAATCGTAAAGGCCTGATAAGGATAAAATAATTGGAATGTCATTATGTCGTTGGTTCTTCGGGTGACATTTACCGCGTGTGTTAAATTTAAACCTTAATTATTAGGTCAATATCGTTATTTAACGGAGTAAACAAACAGTTTAATGTAGGCTTTTATCGATGCTGTAGCGAATAGGAAATGTATTTTTCTTGCTTATTCGACTGTGACTAGGCTTTTTTTTCGAAAATGAATGCAGTAAATGCGAATAAAGCAAAACATAGATTCAAAATTAAAATATTTTTATTCAAAATAGAATTTAAAAATTGCCTTTTGAATGTCAGAAATTTCATCTATCACTGATTCAACCCTAGCCCTGTCCTAAGAAGAATCGGCGAAACAAACCCAGCGGATAGCTTCATCGGATTGCTATGAGTGATCGTCGGGCAATAATTTAATATAAATAAGATTTGGGGTAGAAACGGGGATCAATCCTCTACTCTACTGTAGATTTGAGATATGCATTCCCATATGACAGTTATAATAGGTAACTTAACTAAGTATTATTATCATGACCAGAGGAACCGCAGAGTCATCGTCCCCCAACTTGAAGATGCGCGATAGCTTAATAGGCTACATTAAGCACTTCTGACGAATTGAGATGAAATATATGTAAAGTCAATTTATTTTTGATCGAGGATTTTTTATCCCAATAAAAAATATATTGCAAAATCTTTCAGGATTACTACCACCAAAAGTATCCTGCAACCGAGAAGAAAGGTGGGATGATGAAAGATGATATCATATATCATATATTATATGTATAACATATATTATATCATAGATAATCGTTATTTTTTGGAAGCATAATTTTCTCCCAAAAAAAAAAACAAAATTAATATGAGTTTCATCACAAACACCTTGCCAACAGATTTTTATACTGTATATCATACCAATAAAAAAATAAGATTTTCCGAAATATTTTTGTATTAGTTATAATGAAGTAAGTACGTGTACAAAGGCTTCTACGCATTCGTCGAAAGCCTTACAGACCTTGTCTGCCCTTGGCTGTCAGTTTGAATACACTTTAAAGTTAATTAAGCAGTTAAGTACAACCTGCTAGACAATTGAGAGCAAGGCTGCGGTCCAGATACGGTACAGAAGAAATTTCCAATTAAAATGCACTTATTAATAACTAGGTAATATGTATGAGAAGTATAGTCGCGTAATAAGTTTTGAGGTCATACTAATTTCTCGGATGTAATCCAGATTAGCCAAGTGGTTAGGTAATTTTATAGATTTTATCTATACAGCTTACATAATATTTGGTAAAGGATTTTTTTTACATAGGGTGATTAGCGAGGAACCGGAGTCTTGATGATTAACGACACACACAGACATCCGCATAATAGTTACGTAAACGTGTTGCAATGAGCCAACGGAAACTCACAAATCGAGCATTATAATGATGCCGCTCGATAGGCGGCTTATATTGATAGACTCGATAAAATTCATCGATAGTGTGGCAACAGTGAGAATATCGATAGGACTATCGATAGTATCGATTTTTTTTAATCTATAAAAGTATCGATAGTATCAAAAATATCCATACTGTCGATAGTCCTATCGATATCCCAAGTGATTTTCAAGGTCAACTATCGATAGTGGAATTATCGATTAATCTGCCGTTTTTGTTGCAAAAACGGCAGATTAATCGACCTCAGTATCATGTGAGCAAGAGGTACGCTCCCTGTCGTGCTCGTCCAAGGCTGCAATGAAGCCAATACCTCTTGCTGTCATAAAATACTCAGTCAGATCACAAATTTGAAAATATAATATATTGAAAATATGTCTATGCAAAATCATGGCGGATTACTTTAGGCCCTACGATCTATTCACCAAGGGCGGGTATTGAACCTGCACTAGTATGTCTCAAGGAGAACGAGCTACCTGTTGAATATGCTAATTAAAATACCGAGCTGGTAAAGCGTAAAGTTAGGCTCCTAATGAAGTCCAAATTCGTAAAGTCGGCGAAAAGTTTGTTATTGACTTTATTAAACTCGACTTATTCAATGGCATAATTGTAGTGGGCCGAATTGGGCCGGCGCGACCGGGGAGGTACCTCTCGCTTACACGAGACCGGCGTGACAGCTGTGCTGTCGCTTTTCATGGGGTGTATAAGAAGCCGGTGGCCCATGGAGGTGGGAGGAGAAAGGAGGGCAGCGCATCTGAATAGCCTGTATGCGGATATCTATGGGCGTCCGTAGTCATGAAAATTGCTCGGACTGCTCATTTGCCCCCCTATACCATAAGAAAAAACTCAATAGATCTAAAGATCCTTCATAAAGACAAGCCGCCGTTTTAATTATGACATTACATGCCACAACACGACTGCACTTAAGTGGCAGGGTCTCCATGTAATGTTATAATAAAAGACGACTGGTCTTGAAGAAGGGTCTTTATTAACTACTCTTAGAATAGATTGAGAGCAGGCCCACTATATCAGGGTATCTCAACTTTTTTGAAGTCGCGCCACCACTTGCGAATATTTTTATACCTGAACCTCGGTAGTAAAATATAGTTACCATACCATAATTATACAATCTATTTTATTATCATGTGGGGTTTCTCAACCAGTAGGGCGCGGCCAGTTTGCAGGGGAGGCTCGAAGCTTTTGATAGTTAAGGTGGAAAAGAAAAATGAATTACTAGAATCATAAAATGGATTGTAAGTATATATTTTGTAAGGGGAGGCATAAAAATTTTCGCAAGTCGTTAGGGAGGCGCGTCTCGAGAAAGGTTGCGAAACCCTGATCTAGACGCTAGCGGTAAGGGTCGTCCACAGATTGTAAGAGTTCGAGACCCAGTTCGTATAAAAATAAATGTTATTAGAACTTCTCAATTTTATACCGTAGCTGGTGAAGCCGGGGTCCGTAACTTAGAGGAGGTTAAGGTCCGACGAGACCTGCACTTGATATCTCTCCCGTCTGGACTATCCAATAGCCCTATTCCGATAAGAAAATAAGAAATCGAGTCCATTTGTATACACACACGCCTATGACATGCCCTGCGTGTCATGAGCTGGGGTTTATATAACTACTAGCTGCGCCCCGCGGTTTCACTCGCGTAAATTTCGATCCCGTGGAAAATAGAAAATCATCCCATGACATCCCATAGGAACATTTTTTGGGATAAAAATGTCTATTCTATGTGTTAATCCAAGTTACTCTTTATGTGTGTGCGAAATTTCACGAAAATCGGTTCAACAGTTTTTGCGTGACGGTAAAGTAGGATAGATTACAGAGAGGGATCAAAATGACTGGACGATCATGAATTATGACACCAGCTGTCAGCGTATCTTCTGGGGTACAGGCCATCTTAACATCCAATTTCACATGAATATGCAACATGGCTATAAATAAAGATGGCCGCCACGCCCCGATTTGCCAACGCACAAACACGGCCAAAATGTCGACCTTGAGAAGTTTACAACAAAAAATACTCGCGTATTTACGACATGTAAATATTGACGCGCGTTACGTCGGGGTGTAAACTCGTACCTGACACACTGACACCGCTCCGAGTTACGTAGTCGACAGGCGAGATTGCCGATCGAGATCGAGATGAGAAAACCGCAAAAGTTATTTTAGGTTAATCTCTATATCTCCGCCTTTGACTGCCTCGTGGTCTAGTGGTAAGCGTGTTCAACCACAGACGTGAGGTCCCGGGTTCGAATCCCGGGTTGGACCAAAACGTGTTATTGGGATTTTTCAATTTCTAATAACAGTCCGGAGTCAGGAAGTTGGCAGTGTTACACCCCCGTGCCTCGGAGAGCACGTTAAGCCGTCGGTCCTGCGCCTGATTTCTCTCCGGTCGTGTCGGACTGCCATACCATCGGAATAAGAGAATGACTTGCGCACTATAATGTGTCCTGTTAATATGGCCTGTAGTATAATGTGTCTCATCTATACAGATGGCCGCCGTAGCCGAAATCGGCTAGGACAACATAATTATTACTCTTTAAATTATCTCCGCCGTAGCCGAAATCGGCTAGGACAACATTATTATTATTCTTTACATCTCCGCTGTAGCCGAAATCGGCTAGGACAACATAATTATTATTCTTTATATCTCCGCCGTAGCCGAAATCGACTAGGACAACATTATTATTATTCTTTATATCTCCGCCGTACCCGAAATCAGCCAGGACAACATTATTATTATTCTTTATATCTCCGCCGTGGCCGAAATCGGCTAGGACAACATTATTAATATTCTTTATATCTCCACCGTCGCCGAAATTCGGATATAGTTTCTTTATATACCTATAAGGGGCCTTCTACTATCGTATCATACCTATACCGCTTACCTAGTTCTTCACTTGATCCCCCCAATTAGCCGTCGCGTCGGCTACTCACACACAAGCACGAAACACTTCAACATGTTACATCACTTCTAACACGCTATTATAAAGTGAACGATTACCGTACCGACCAAATTCGGCTTGCCAACCGTCTCGCAATATGCAGGATGTCCGACCTCTGAGATCCTTCTAAATACGTCCCGCTTAGAGTGTGTGCGGGCTAATGTCCCGCTTTTCGACCACCACCGATAGCCGGCCTACCAAATGATAGGCCTTACAAAAATCACGCGAAGAATAGTCATTTAGATACCTAATTTAAAATGTTCATAACAAAGTGTTATTATTTTACTCATTACAACCTTTAGTTAATAAAAGCCGTTTATGAAACGCATTTATTCCTCAAATTGATGGACGAATCCATTATAGACCACTAACCATTATGATAACTATAAAAAACGAAAGCCACATTACCCAACGCCGCTGACACACATACGGTGGCGTAATCAAAAAGACGTGCACTTTTAATTAGTTTATATTATTTTCCTGCTATCATCCTGTTCTTGTGACCCAATGGCCGCTATCAAAATCTAGTTTGCCATTTTTGTTGCACAAGCGGAATACCTGGAATGTGCAAAGATCCACATCACTGAAAAGAACAAGTATGTGTGGGAGCGAGACAGAAAGCGTATATGCATTTAAAATGTTATTATTTCACTTTATAATTCCCTTCAATTAATCCAGGGGCTATTTTTACTTTCCGTATGAAGCGAGCTTATAGGTACTTTTTTTTTGTTGTATAAAGAAGCAAACTAGTAGAATTTATTAATGACAATCGAAGCCTAAGCGACCCGACTAGAACTCTGTATTTAGAACTAACGCCGCACATACGCAATGTAAAGTACCACAATTTGTGTGTGTTTGTTATTCTTTCACGCAAGGACGGCTTTGGATAAAATTTTGGAAAAGGTAGATTGTAATCTGGAATAAAATGATAATTACAGCTGCCCTTGGGATAGATTTTATGCGAGTGATATTACGGGACACAGCTAGTTAATCACAAACTGTTTTGTTGTTATTGTAATAGGTTGAATGAAAACTTCATGCTTGAAATGTTTTTATTAAGAAAATAAAATAATTTGAATTTGATTTTAAGAACGAATAGAATCTTTTTGATGAAGAAAATAAAAAAAGATGTCTTAAAAAGATAACATTTTTCGCATTGACACAGAATGGATGTAATATAGAATATTCCTTTAGCTAGAACTACTTTTATATAAATCAAGAAATGTATTCTCGCAACAAAATTAAATAAGAAAATAAATATATAATTAAATATATCCAAGTTTTTCTATTTGTAACTCAGATGAGACAGTGTTAGCTAGGTCAGTGATTGTAATCCCGGGGAAGGCATTACAGTATCAAGTATTAAGTATCAACTTAGAATAATGAGGTTATCTCGGTTTTACAGAAAATGTGACGACTATTTGATAATTGTGATTACATCCCATTCTCTCTTCAGTATTTGGGATTTTATTTTTTATAGGTTTCCTGTCCATCCATAGTTCTGAGAAAAGATACTCAAGCTTTGCAAAATCTTAGTTCAGTAGCAAAAGCAAACTTCTACTTCAACTTCACAAATCATAAAGTTTCAGGTTTTAAATAAAGAACTGAAAACAAAATGGCCTTGATATTGCAATATAAACAAAAGCCTTCTCACGCCTTGAGTAAGTTCATTCACATAATAGTGAACCAGATCGCAGTCGGCAGATTACTTCTACAACCCGAGCATATCATTTGAAATAATTAGGTAACCGTACCGTTGCTCGTAGTGGAACATGGAGAAATAGACAGATGTACAGACATTTTCGACCAATAAAAATACTTTTGCTGACAAATGGCTATGTTTAAACATAATAATAACCAAATAGATCTATTACTTTCATGTCGTCTAGAATAGAACTAAAAAGCACATAATTATTTAAGCTGTACTCTCTATGTCTATGCTACTAACATCGCTATATTAAGTTGTATTGGTTTGTCTAAGAATTACTCAATAATTATTTAATTATTTTCATCACAATCTGTATTGTTATTTTATATTTTTTTATTGATCAAATTTTACAATCATCTGGTCTAGGTGTTTTATTTTATTACATAATATTAATTAGATGTTCCTTTCGGGGGCAATGCATACGCCTCTACAATAGGATCCCAGAAAGCGTCCAAAAATTTTCGCATCGTATGTCACTTTTAGTTAAAACGTATTTATTCCAAGTACCACTCATCGTATAAATGTAGGCCTTATTTCATTAGCTGCTCTTTAATTACGTGAGCCTGAGAGCCTGGAGTGTACACTCCTGCTAATATCGTTTTAACTGTAATACAACCTCCCAGTGTGTTACATATACGCAGGCCTGTAGTACTGCGATTTATAAATGTGAGTTCCGGAAAATTACCCTACTTTTCTAGTGACAACACCGTACCACCAGTAAATTGTGAAATTAATATTCGTATTTTCTTAACAATACTTACGTAAATTTAAAAACTAACCGGTGAAATAAGATCTTCTATTTGTTATCAGATTTTCCTGCATGGTTATGACACAGTTGAACGATTTCTGAGTAGCATAGAATGATAAAAATAATTCATATATTATATTGCTATAAAAACAATAAATGATACGGTCATTGACACACGCATAATATATACACACATACAAAAGATACATATTGAACACTATAAGACCGCCCACCCACGTGGGCGGTTTGCTAGCTTGACAGTTGACAGAATTAACTGGACATTGGTCGCAGTGCATTTTTTAATAATATTGCCATTTTATAAATAAAATTTCCCTATGCTTCAACCAGAAAACCAAGTGAAAATGGACAAAAAAATATGTATACTTTCTGTAGGTATTCCCCCTACCATTCCATTTCCCCTTTTCTCCCATTTCCCCTAGGGACTTAAGATTAATTTCAAAGTCACAACTACTACAACTACTACTAGGTTAAATTTGATAGAATTTATGATTATTAGGCCATACAATTTTAACATCGCCCCCAATTAGTTTTTCGTAAATATTTTCAATGTACAGACACACGATTTTTATTGTTTTATTATATGTATAGATGAGTCTATCGAAATACAATGATATCTATCGAAAAGCGTCCATCCAGTATCCATTTCTACATTGAGCCTATAGCGAACCACTGACACGTTTAGTCTCGTTTGTTGCTATTTGCATACTACATGAAATGATGTCAATTGACATGATTTGTCGTCCGCAGTTTGCGCACGCTAGTGCCATATCTATACTTTTGTAAGATATGGTGTACCTACATAAGATAGGATGTAGACTGTAGTAAGGTTTTCCTCAATTTAAAATAAAGGGTCCAGCAATTGTTAAAGAAATAATATCCCCTTATTTATTTTAGTTATTTAGTAATTTCTGTAGAATCACCCGGTGCAAAAAATAGAAATGGAGCCTATTTTTTTGTACCGGAATGTAACTGCGGGCTAACATTGCGTCATATAAGTAACGAATTTAAAATATTGTGTCTTTAGCTAATTTGGGTTTAATTTTGTACTTGTACATATAGAGTATACGTTATTATATAGAGTATATATAATAGTATTTAAGAGTCTTTGTTTCAAAATGTTATATATAACTATAATATTATTATAAAAGCAAAATTTTTGTTTCTAGGGGGTAACCTTCTAAAATACTGAGCTGATTATTAAAATTCTTTTATTAATCGTTATTCAGGATATCCTACTAATATTATAAATGTACTCAACCGATCATCAGGAAACTTTGCATACATATTTCTAAAGGTATTGATGTTTGTAACAAAAAGTTTACTCTAAAGGGTAATTTAAATAGACACAATCTGACACATACTGTCAATAAACCATATAGTTGTGATATTTGTAGCAAGAAGTTTACTACAAAACATTATTTAAATTCACACAAACTGACACATACTGGTAATAAACCTTACAGTTGTGATATTTGTAACAAGAAGTTTACTGCAAAACAATATTTAAATACACACAAACTGACACATACTGGTGGTTCTGCCTCAAAAGTCTTTGAGGCAGAACCCCCAATTCTGTTGACCGTCGTCGATTGAGGTAGAAGCCCCAATTTTCTAGA
>LUGF01041843.1:0-14452 GCA_001625245.1 Calycopis cecrops
TCATTATTTCTGATACCTCAAATTTTAATTTACAGTCACTCGTTTAATTACTACCCTATAAAAATCTAGTATCACGATGATTGTGGTTAAACTCCTCGGATACGTCTTACCGAATTTTATCATATTTTATCTATGCATTCGGTAGGTATGAAAATAAATCTTTAAAAAATCCTACTTTTATCCCAATATTTCCATGGGATCGAAAATCATGCGGATCAAACCGCGGCGTGCATCTAGTATGCATACAATATTAATATAGATGAGACAAGAACACATTTTTTTGTAAAAAACTCTGTTTTTATTAGGCTAGTTGTGCTTTTAAACTTAAATAACAACAACTCATCTTCATCTCCAGTAACGTAATGCGGTAACACTTAACTTTACGGTGCCCAACTTCACTTCAGAACCACAGTTGTTCTTAAGGAGTAAACAGTCACGTGACTTATTGCAATAAAACAACTTTAACGGTTTTTTTTTAGGTAGCTATTACAGATGGTAGCATGATTAAACACTACCGCAACTGTTCATCGGACTAAGTAGTTCACTTCTATAGATAAAACCAAGATGGCCGATCACCTTTGGCTTAGAAGCTGGTCGATTGTCGACCATTACTACACTCCATATGTTTAATACATACAAGGTTGATAATACCAAGAGGCATTAAATTTAACCACATATACTATAATTGCCTACAGTTAATCCGAAACTATTAAAAAAAAGTTTACGGCAAGTATACGAAAATATTTTTTTCAAAAAGTTAAATAGCAAAAAAATGTACTCATTCGTTGTACCGAGCGGCTACAGCGAGCACGGGGTGAATGACCCTGGCTAGTCAAAGTTGACTATCAGCTGTGGTACAGCGAGTATATAGTAAGAAAAAACTTAAAAACTGCCTTTTCACCTTAACCAAGCTAAACATTATTCAGTAAACTGATCCGAAGTAGAAAAAAATAAGGTAAATACAGAAAGAGCATAGTAATATTGGTATAAATACCAGATAAAATAAAATTCCGCCGAGGTTAGCTCAACGTGCATTACGAATTTAATATCAAAATCACCGTGTAAGCTCAAGACCAAATTTATATTCAAGTGGAATTTCATTTGCGTCCATATACCTAAGAGACTTAAAATTGTAATGATAATATTTGCAATATGCGTTAGAATTACAATATGTATTTCGTGGGTTCAGTATAATGCGAATAACGTATATGCTTCAATATTAAGTTAATTTGTGTTTGTCATTATTAATTTTAAATCATGTACAGTGAAATTGGGCTTTTACAATATTTTCCCTTAGTACCTAATTTAGCTCCTACATATCCCTTCCTATGCGTATACATGTTTAGTTTTTGGTCACCGGCCAAACTTTCAGATTTAGTTCAGAATCGAAAATACATTCGATTTATGAAATAAAACAAATAAGAAAATTAATATTAAAATATATTTGTCCTGTACAAAAATAAATACCGTGTGGGTAACATAATTGATCATTGCCGCGGTGTGGCGGCAGCCCTTTTGATGTTACAAGTGTGACTTGCCGAAAGGCCGCGGCGGCGGCGTCCTAACAAAATCAATAAATACATTCAAACAGTTAAGTGATAATTGTAATTTTCACGCGCTCTCTTTTGCAATGATGTCGCATCAATACTCCAATGATGAATATTACGAAATGATAAGATGTGATATTCTAAGCAGAGAAAGTCTACGTGGTGCCCAGAGATTATACAGGACCGTAAGTTTACCGAGGCTAATAAGACTCGGGATAAACCAGCGAGTACCTAACAGATGAACAATTTTAGCCGCCAATCTGAGGTTATTCGATTACAGACAGTTCGTCACATCTTCACATGCATCAGTTCGTGGCCAGAACACCACTATAACACCAGAGCTCGAAAACGCTGTGTTGGGTTTTTTTCGAGACGAATCCACGTGCTAGTACAAACGAGGCAGGCAGGCATGATTCAATGTCAGCCAACATTACGTGTGGACGCTGTTGCACACTACAGGCCTGCATCCTTATCATTATCAGCGTGTGCAGGCTCTTTATGATAATGATGGATCTGCGCGAACAGTGTTTTGTGAGTGGTTGTTGCAAAACATCGACGAAACCAATATTTTATGGACCGACAAAGTTATCAAGACCTTAAAAATAAAATAATAAGTGCCTTCATTGAAGATAAAAGTGATAGAGACACTCTAAATGTATTAAAAAATAGTGTAATAAAACGTGCTACATTGCGCATCGAAAGGAACTGGCTACATTTTGAACATTTATTAAAATATTTGTGAAAAAATATTAGGTACTACTGTACTACTGTACCTATGTTTTTTACTATATTTACTATATGTCCAGTACAGTATTTAGTAGATATTTTTTATGGTAGCAATATGGGGGCAAACAAGCAGTCGGAGAGTCGGATATGTTCATGAATACTGACGCCCATAGACATTCGCATATACCCATACAGATGCGCTGCCCTCCTCTCTCCTACCCCTCCATGGGCCACCGGCTACTTAAACACCGCACGAAAAGCGAAAGCACAACAGTCACTTCACGCCGGTCTCGTGTAAGCGTGAAGTATCTCCCCGGTCGTGCCGGCCCAATCAGGCTGAATGCAAGCATGCCGTGTGGCACTGCCTCTTACAATGAAAGAAGAAGTTAGCTTAACTATTGTAATAATACGTCGATTTCAAATATTTGAATACCTAATATTACATAATCTAAACATTAAAAAAAAAACATTAATGAAAAACAGTTACAATAATTAAAGTGGATACGTAAAATTTTTGTCTGTTTATCTGTTTGTCTTTTTTTATTTTTTTTGGTAACGCAGGAGAATGCCTTTACGCACGCTACTCGAAGCCAGGGTGGCTCAACCGGGTACAGTTTTGGGCTCGACAACTGGGTTGCCCCTACCGACTAAACCCCAACGGGTGCCTTCAGCCGCTATAATTGGAGGGCCCCGGATCTGAAAGCAACGGAACTACTTAGTCCGATGAACAGTTGCACGCTTCGGTTTGACCCGCGTGTTTTTCTATTCCTTGGAAATATTAGGATTTTTTAAGATTTATTTTCATACCTACCGAATATGTATAAATAAAAGAGGAGGAGGAGAGGAGTTCAACCACAATCATCGTGACACCAAATTTTTATATAGTTAATTTTATTTATCAGATAAAATAATGAAATAATCAAAACAGTCTAATTGGTTTCTTTTTTTTTCCCCTAATATGTAGTGAAACGCTGTTGGTACTTCTCACTCACACGAAACCGTCGTAAAGTGAAAACAGTGCTATCGCGTCTCGCACGGTTTGTAAGTACCTAGCCGGTGGCCCATTGAGGGAAAGGGAAGAATGGTTCATGGAGATGGAAGGAGAAAGGAGGGCAGCGCAACTACTAATGTGGTATGCGGATATCTATGAGCGTTAATAGTAATGAAATTGGCAGCGACTGCTGGTTTGCCCTCTTATACTATAAAAAATAACAATGTAATGGTACTTCAAATAAAGTAAGTAAAATATGTACTACATTACTCTTGTGTAGCATCTGTGCGGATGTGTACGGGCGTTAGTAGTCTTGAAAATGGCTCCTAGTGTTCGTTTGCCCCCATATACAATTTTAAAAAATGTGTGTGTAAGCCCATTGAGGGAGGAGGGCAACGCATCTGCAGATATTTAGATAGATGTCTATGGGCGTCGGAAAACATGAATTGAATGGTGAATTAGCTCCGACTGATCGTTTGCTCTCTTGAAAAAGTCGTTAGTGGATCCGACAACACTACAATATTTTTTGCATTTTTTTGACGTCATATTATTGGTCATATTATATCATCTACGCTAAATAAATAAACGGATGTGCATCGAAATACATGAATGCGCGTGTTAGGTATATTTCTAGAATATATATAGCTATTACATAGCTGTATTTATATTTATAATATTGGTTGTTGAAATACATTTACATTATTGCAATGTCAGATAAGTATAAAACTTTCCATAAACTAAGGCGCCAGCAGAACAATAAATAATAAGTACAGAGATGGAACTCATTTTCAAGTTGCAGCAACGATAACATTGTCATAACCGGATAATTCCGCCCCTTTGAATAGCGAGTCAACTTTCTAAAATGTGATATTAACATTTAAAATATAATTTTGTATTTGAACACAATAGAACAATGGCATCGTCTAGACAGCAGGTGTTCAAGAGACAAAATATTGGCTAGACAGAGTTGTTTACTGTATGTTGAAGATTTGTCGTAAAGAAGGCAATGTAGGGCCTCCAGCCCCGGTGTGGGCATTCAGTCTTGCTAAAAGCATGAAGTCGTGTGGACCTATCCTCAACAGTTACTCTTCAGCCAACAAAGTTATCAAATCTAAGACAAGACACTGTCCAGATACGTATTTATTCACGTAGGCACCGAGAGTCAATCGGTGCTAGTCAGAACCAGTGTCGATCTGGTATACCTAACAAAGTTAAGTACTTATATTTGTTTATACAAATGATAATTGCTGAATATTATATTGTAATAGTACTTTGCAAGTATTTATATATAATTTGATATTGTTAATATCAATGGTAAAATGCTATGCTGTGCGGGTATAGCTATAATATATATTCTATACTACATTATATCAGAATAATGTTTAATTAGAATTTTTTTTTTATGGTATAGGGGGCAAACGAGCAGGTGGTTAGTGACTACCCCCGCCCATAGACATCCGCAAAACTAGGTGTCTTGCAGACGCGTTGCCGGCCTTTAAGGATAGATCCCTAAGTCGTATCGGATCGGAAATACCGAGGAAGGCAGCTGGTTCCATAGTACTGTTGTACGCGGTAAAAAGTGGCGTTTATACCTCTCAGTACTACATTTAGGAATATCGAGATGGTGGGCATGGAACTTTGAGTTCTGTCTCGATGTCCTATGATGGAACTCAGCTGCTGGTATTAAGCCGAACAATTCCTCGGAACACTCCCCATTGAAAATTCGGTAAAAGATGCAGAGGGAACCGACATCTCTCCGTAGGGCCAAAGGATCGAGCTGCCCGGATATAACAGGGTCATCAACGATTCGAGTCGCTCTACGTTAAATGCGGTCAAATGGATCTAGCTGATATTTTGGGGCCCCTGCCCAAAGGTGGGAGCAGTACTCCATATGCGGGCGGATCTGCGCCTTGTAGAGTTGCAGTCGGTGGGCTGGTGTGAAGTACTGCTTAGCCCTACTGAGTGTACCCATCTTCTTTGAGGCAAGTTTAGCCTTTGATTCCAAATGACCGCGGAACTGAACGTTGCTCGATATGTTGACTCCTAGTATTCCGATGCTAGCAGTGGCCTTCAGGGGAGTGTTTTTAAAGCGAGGAGATACGGCAAAGGGTTACTTTTTTGCGGTAAACGCGCAAACTTGTGTCTTCTGGGGGTTAAAGCGGACTAAATTTAGTCGGCCCCATTCCGAGACTTTGGACAATAAAGCCTCGACTTCAGACAGAAGTTTGTTCCGATACTCGGTGACATATTCCCGGGAAATATTGGAGCGGCCAGTATATAAAGCATCTCCGGTGCTGTCATCTGCATAACAATGAAGGCCGCTAGTTTGCAGCATGTCATTAATATGCAGGAGAAACAGCGTAGGAGAGAGAATACAGCCTTGGGGAACACCAGCATTGACAGGTTGAAGATTGGAGCATGCACCGTCGACAACGACTTTGATGGTGCGATCTGTCAAAAAACTGGTGATCCAATCGCATAATTTCCCAGAAAGTCCGTATGAAGAAAGCTTTGAAAGGAGCGCTCTGTGCCATACCCGGTCAAAGGCCTTCGCTATATCCAAACTAACCGCCAATGCCTCCCCCTTGGTTTCAACTGCCTCCACCCAACGATGCGATAAGTAAATTAGAAGATCACCGGCTGATCGTCCACGGCGGAAACCATACTGGCGGTCGCTAATTATTAGGTGATCTTCTAAGTATCGCAGAAGCTGGCAGTTGATAATGGATTCCATAATTTTGGAAATCAAGGGGGTTATCGCAATAGGTCGGTAGTTGGATGGATCAGAGCCTTCGCCTTTTTTTGGGATCGGGTGCACTAAAGCCGTCTTCCATAGCTCGGGACAATGCCAACAGAGTAAGAGTAACGGAAAAGACGCGTTAAGACCGGTGCCAACTCCGGAGCACATGTCCTCAGCACTATCGGTGCGATGCCATCGGGCCCACTTGACTTGTGAACGTCCAGGGAAAGAAATGCTTTACGCACTGCGTTCTGTCGGAACTTAATGTCCGACATCGAGTAACTACACTGTGGGATAGTAGGCGGTGTAGTTCCCCGGTCGTCCAGAAAGAAGTTGGACGCAAAAAGAGAGCCCAGGAGATCGGCTTTCTCTTTTGGTGTATGGGCTAGCCATTTATCGTTCCGATGCAGAGAGCGGAGAGATGGCTTGGAAAATTTCCCTAAGACTGCTTTGGCGAGGGACCAGAAAGCACGTGTTCCCGAAGGAAGGCGAACTAGTCTCCCGCCAATTTTCCCAACGTGCTCGGACTTTGACATGGCAATCACTCTTTTGAAGGACCTGGAGGCGGAATTATACTCCTTCTTAAATGTGCTGGTGTTTTTATCCTGTGCCGCCGCCGCTGCCGCAGCATAGGCCCGGTAACCCTCCTTTTTATGGCGCAAAGCCAACTTACAGGAGCGTCCAAACCAAGGCTGCGATTTGCCGCCAATGGGTACCATTATAGCAAACGGAATGAATAGTTCCATTCCTTGAAGCACCACATCAGCGACAGATTCCGCCACTGCGTCAGGATTATCCAGCGAGAAGCAAATCCGCCCCCATGGGTACGATGCAAAGAAAAGCCGCATCCCGTCCCAGTCTGCTGACCTGTAGTGCCAGACGCGACGACAGCCAACGTGACCCGGCCTTGATCTGCGTATAACTGGCACTGAACTCCGTATCAGACAGTGGTCCGACGATCCTAGCGGTGCATCAACGGAAACCAGGTAGCTGTCCGGATGGGAGGTCAACAAAAGGTCCAACAGGGAAGGTGTATGGTCATCCACCATGCTTAATAAAGAATGTAATTTGTACCACCACTACAAAGTACATTACAATTAATTATCTTTTTAATATTGTTATATTACTTATATTTGGATGTTAGATTGTTAATAATATCATAATTAAAGGATTCTGATATCCTTTTACCTGTTGATACTTTTGGTTACTTGAATTGTATATTGTGTATTAAGCACACTCACATGGTGGTGTGTGCCTAACTACTGTAGAAGGTGCCCAACAGTTTTCTTACCAGTTCTTTCTGTCTGGGCTAGGGTTGGAACTGGTGGTAAAGATTGAGAAATATTGAAGTAAAGTACAGTTGCTTAATCAAGGCATTTTTATTAAAACCTTTTAGAACTACTGAATTGTATCTTTTATAAAACCCATATTTACTTACACCTGACAACATATGTATATATACTGCTCACATATATAAGAATCCAACATAATATATACCTAGATAGTAATATAATATAATCAAATATTAGAATCAGTTTGCAATATGTAATTTATTAGTAATGAGAAGGTAGATGGACATCAAAATATCATTTTTATATTGCTTAATCTCTAGATTTGCTTACTATCTTTCGCATCCCTTTACTATTATTCTACTTATACAACACGCGCGAAGTAACTTAAAAGGCGCGCGGCGCGCCGGCGCGCGGCGAACTTCGGCGGCCGACGGCAATCCGAGGTGAAGCGACAGCCGATAGTCCGGGTTATTGTATATTCGAGTTCATTAGGATTACGCCCATGTGTGCTGTGCGGACACAGCGCGGCGCACTGTGGGACAGAACCGTGCGTACCGTCTCAAAAATCTGTAACTTTGTTGTTAATTGGAGTAAATAGCTGAAATTTGGTACAAAACATTTCTAATGTATTTTTTTTACGGTATAGGAGGGCAAACGAGCAGCCGGAGCCATTTTCATGACTACCGACGCCCACAAACATCCGCATAGAGGCAATACAGATGCGCTGTCCTCCTTTCTCCTCCCATCTCCATGGGCCACCGGCTATTTACACACCGCACGAAACGCGACAACACACAACTGTCACTTTACGCCAGTCTCGTGTAAGCGAGAGGTACCTCCCCGGTCGTGCCGGCCCAATTCGACTGCATGCAAGCATGCAGTGTGGCATTACCTCTTACCGAAAATATATATAGTATATACTATAAAAAAAAACATTTATTGTAATTTTGCTCTTCCCCTCGAACCGCAGTTGAGTGCGAACGTGCCCTGAACCTACGCTATCAAAAATATTAAAGGAGACGTTTCATTTTTGTATGGACCTTTGGCCTCCATGATGTACAGTTGTCAAGGTGTTTCAAAAAATATACTTAACAACAATCAACTTTCAATTTTGAATAAAATCAATTCGTTTATTGGTTCACGAAGTGTTTATTACCCATACATTGGAGTACTAAACGTCAACTTGACAGTTCGCCGTCTAACATTTGATCATAAATAATGAGATTGTTTTTATTTTTGAACCAAAAAACCAAATCAAATGCAAACGTGTTTGTATTTTTAATGTGATATCCGATTTTTTGCCGATCTACAGATTTACGTACATCATGCGGGCCAGAAATGAAACATCTCCTTTCATTGCAAAACTTAAGTAAAATATCAAGTAAATTATTAGGATAACAGAAAGTGCTTGGAGGTGTCAATCGAGCTAACGACAAAGTTGCTGCGACCCTGGTACTTCACCGGAGAACAAACAGGTGCGCTTTTTAATTATACCGACCAATACAGACGAGGCTGCGTACGCGCCTCCACTCCCGAACCAATTAGCAAAACGCTGGCTCCTCCTCGCCCTATCAGTGCAGTTAAGGGCAATAGACCAGGAACCGCCTACTTCTATTGAACAAAACTAAATAATAGGATACAGTATTTTAATCACTCAGCAAGCAAAAATCGCACTTCTGGAGTAAGAATTAAGGTTCAAATCTCCACAAAAAAATTATTTTCAACCACATATAATTAATAAAATACTCAGCAAGACAAAATCGTTCTTATTCTGTTATTATTAAGACTCATTCTCAAACAAAAATATATCTACCCTACGAACTAATAATATGAACAAATCACTGTCAGATAGTAAAATAGATCCGATAGGTGACCTTGATAAGACACCACCGAATTACAACATAACGACCCGATTTAAGAGGAGACGAGAATGCTCACCAAACTCAGTTGAGTGAAAGGACGAAATTAGACAGATGATGGCTGAATTTAAGATGTCACAAAAACAAGAATTCGAAAAAGTCACCAACAAACTCAAAGACATACAGCAATCGAACCTCGAAATAGCGAACTCCATGAACTTCTTGATGGTACAAAACGAAGAATTTAAAAAACAAATTGATAGATTCGAAAATAAAGTCAAAGATAATACTACTTATATTCTAACCCTAGAGGAGAAGATCGAACACTTACAAAGAGATGCTCTAAAGGGAAAATTCGAGATAAAAAATGTGCCAAGAGAAAGAACAGAACATAAGGAGGATCTCATTAAGATGGTGATGTGTTTGTCAAGTAATATTGGAAGCACCATCACACAAAAGGACATCAAAGACATATACAGGGTCAAAGGAAAAAACCCTAATGAAATAAGAACCCCAATTATTGTCGAAACAGTAACAACTATAACCAAAGTACAAGTTCTTAGGTCCGCCAAATCATTTAATATTAAACACAAATCCAAATTATACAACAAACACCTGGGTATTAGCACGTCTGATGATACGCCGATATATCTTTCGGAACACTTAACTACTAAGGCATCAAGATTGCACTTCTTAGCGCGAGATTTAGTGAGATCTAAAACTTTTAAATACTGTTGGACTGCCTATAGCAGAGTCTATCTAAGGCGGAATGACGACTCACCGATTATAAATATAACCAGTGAAGCTCAAATCCAGAACCTGGGACATTCTACCTGACTATATACTGCACACACATGTGAACATTATTTACGTTTAGAAGTTGCGGATTATTATGTTATTGGTATAATACCTTGTAATATTATTAGTTCCTACCTGTACTTTAAGTTTACCTTATATTTAAGTTTTATTTACACCACACACTATAATATAAACTACTATTGCTTATACAACAGACATGCAACACTAAGAAAAACTCATATCACCTACATATTACTCGTTCTAAAAATAACAAATCAAAATAACATACTTCTTACCTTCACCAATGCATGAATGCAATATACGCACATACCACATACACATACACATACACACAAATAGCCGTCACATTCACAATAGCTTCAAAGCAAGTAAATATATCTAATTTCTGCTTTCTCTACACTAAACTCTCAAGTAAAAAATGTCACATAAACTCACATGCCATACACTACATTATAAACTACTACTACTTACACAATACACAAGCAACACTAAGAAAAACACATACATATTACCATCATATAATTTGTTCAAAACTATTAAAACAAACTAACACACTACTCACCTTCACAATAGTGTCAAAGCAAACAAATACGTCTACTCTCTGCTTGCACTACACTATACTCTCAAGCAAAAACTTGTACGTAAATAATTTTGCTAAAAATATAATCATTATCCAATATGGACAGTTTAACTAACACATTAAATGACATAGACGAGACTAGATTTGTAAAAGTGGTTAACTGTGATCCTGAAAGTCTCTGCAATCATCTAACAAACACTGCCCAAGGTATCTCGATAATATCATTAAATATAAGAAGCATTCACCGCAACTTTGATTCTTTTGTTGTAGAACTAGCTAGAATAAAATATTACCCCGATATTATAATATTAACAGAGTGCTGGGTCTCGAAAGATAAACCAATTCCAGGCTTAAAAGACTACTCACACTTTGCATCTTCCCGTTATCATAATCAGAACAACGGCGTAGTAGTTTATTGCAAGGACCTCACTAATGTAATAGTGAGAGAAATATATATTGAGCACGCTTCTTGTATAGAACTGTGCATCAAAGATTTGGCAATCCTTGGGATATACCGATCTCCGTCAACCCCATGCGCGGATAGTTTTATAAACTCACTTGATCAGCACCTAAAACTTGTAAATAAAATAAAAAGCATTATAATAGGAGGTGACATAAACATCAACCTAATAACTAGCAATGTCCAGAACACATGTGAACGTACGAATAAACTAAACTATCTTAAGATGCTAAGCACTCACGGACTATATCCGGGGCATTCACTACCAACGAGAGAAGGCAACTGTCTGGACCACTTCAGGATAAAAGTGCCGAATAACTCTAAAACAGTATTTATCGCTATATTAAACAGTACTATTACTGATCACGCAATTACTTTTCTATCGACCACAACTGTAACCAAAATTACAAAATGCAGAAAAACTAAAAACGTAATTGATTACGAAGGAGCAGTAAAGAGTCTTCAGGAAAGTGACATCCATAACTTATTACTTAACGATGACCCTAACTATGTAGCAGCGACACTTGTTACAGCTCTTTCAAACTTTATAAAATTAAATACTACAGTTAAAAATATATGCAAACGTGAACGAATAATAAAGCCGTGGATGACAGCAGGTCTATTAAAATGCATTAGATTAAGAGACAAATTGCAAAAGCAGTATAAATCGGATCCCAATAACATTATATTAAAAACAACTTTTAAAAGATACAGAAATTACTGTAGCAACCAAATAAAAAAACTAAAACGTAACTATCAGACTGAAACTCTGTCCAACTCTATTAAGGATACAAAGAAGCTCTGGAATAATATTAAAACCATTACACATCTTAAAAAGGATAAAAGTGACTGTAAAGGATTACTGAATATTGCTCATTCACCTAACGATTCTGTTAATTCAGTGAACCATTTCTTTGCCAACATTGGTATTCAACTAGCTAACACCATCATCTCAAGTCGACAAACATTACAGACGAATAGTATATTACATGGACAATTCTCTCCCCTATCATCCTTTGTTCTCTTAGATACTCACGAAGTCGAAGTTAATTCCACCATACTTAGTTTAAAATCTGATAGCAGTGCTGGTTGGGATCAGGTACCTCCTAAATATCTAAAAATGGCCAGACCCTTCATAGTCCCTCTAATCACACACCTTACAAACCTGTGCTTCAAAGATGGCGCATTCCCTGCTGTACTAAAAAAATCTCTAATTACTCCAGTTTTCAAAAATGGTAACAATACCGACATAAACCATTATAGGCCTATATCTGTTTTACCCGCCATCGCCAAAGTAATAGAAAAATTAATAAACAGTAGACTAATAAATTATCTTACAAAATACAAGCTTATGTCTAACTCTCAATTCGGTTTTACTCAAGGTAAATCTACGGAAGACGCAGTAACAGCTTTAACATCAAAAATAGTAAACTATCTGGATAAAGGCAACAAATGTATAGTGGTGTTCCTCGATCTCAAAAAGGCGTTCGACACGGTGTCTATACCAATCCTCAAGAATAAACTTGAGAGCTGTGGTATAAGAGACAAGCCACTAAACTTACTGGAGGGTTACCTAAGGAAACGCAAACAATCTGTAAAAATTGAACAATATATTAGCAATGAACACGATATCACATACGGTATTCCACAGGGCAGCGTGGACTGTTCTGCTGTTTCAACTAAAATTAATTTTAATCACTAGGTGTGGGTTATTTTGTTCTGATCTCCCAAATTTATGTCTGTGACAGTTACATTTACCAGAGAAAGAATATCAATTTTCTTATTTACTTTTATAAGCAGTTAAACAAAAAAATACTATTACTAAAGGAAATGTTCCACTCAGCTGCGGTTGTAGTTACTGATACCAGCAGTAACGCTGCTACACCTCGAACCAATGTATTATTTCTTCATATGTTTAATAATTATATTATTCCTTTAAAGTATATAAATCCAGCATTATTCCTTATAATGGGGATGATGTTGAACTGGTAAGTTATATTTCCAAAAAAAACATATCCCTTAGAAGCATTTGGGATAGTATGACACTCAGTTTTGCATCGTGGAATCTTACACGGTATATATATAGTTTATAATTTTAACTGGAAATTAGTATAGTTTTTCATTGGAATTTAGTATAGTTTTTCATTGGAATTTAGTATAGTTTGTTAAACTGTAATGTAGAAGGAGATTAACTCTGAAAGCGAAATACAATATTTGTGAACAACATGTTAAACAATCTTAGCACGTGGCATATTACCAACAAGTGCTTCGAAGCTCTAATTTAAAATACTTTACAATAAGCAACAAAAGATATTTTAATTTGAATTTTAACAACTATTCGATTAAATATAGTTCACAATAGGCAATAACCTCAATACCGAAATGTGACATTTGACAAAATGTGTAATAGGGAAATATCCAATTGTATTACATAAGTACCCTTTTCAATATATGGCCACTACATAATATTAATGTAAATATTTAAATTAAATTCATTCGCCCCATATGGGTGAACTGTTATTTTAAACGAACGAAAAGGAATACATCGCCGGCCATGATCAAGCTCAAGCGGAAAAAGGAATGTCATAGATTGACATTTCATAATGCTTCTTCTTTTTTTTTAAATCCTACAGTAGGCAAAGAAATCAACGTTGGGCGCCACTGTGCCACTTATAATTATTTATTTAGAATATTAAATAACGTTTGAATTTAAGTATGGTATAGAGATGTTTAGTATTTATGTTGTCTGCGCGCGCGCGGGCTCCCGCGCCGCGCCGTGAACGTGCGGGACGAGGTGCGCGGGGAGCGGTCGGCGAGCGTCGAGCGTCGGCACGATGGAGCGCTCGGGTCTTCTCGGCTCTCGCCTCGTCAGTCGTCAGTCGCTGTCGGACCTCCAAACTTAAATGTCCACATTCAGATATTTCAATATACCAATCTATGATACAGTCCGCTATTTAATTTAATACCCATCACGAACAATGTTATAGCTAATGAGATATGTAAAGTAAAACAAAATTATGTGTTTGACCATATATTGATTAATTTACTTAAAATTAATTTTAGTTAAAACAGGAAATTGTGATTATAATCAATATATGGTCAAACACATACTCGTAATAATAATATAAATATTTAAATTAAATTAATTTGCCCCATATGGGTGAACTCTTATTTTAAACGAACGAAAAGGAATACATCGCCGGCCATGATCAAGCTCAAGCGGAAAAAGGAATGTCATAGATTGACATTTCATAATGTTTCTTCTTTTTTTTTTAAATCCTACAGTAGGCAAAAAAATCAACTGTTACAACATAAACATAATATACAATGTACACCTATGGACTCAAACAAGCGACTGAAACATAATGTAGCTGAAATTAAAACTGCTAAAACACAGTTCGCATTCAAGCAATTTGAAATCCAAGCTGCACGACTCTA
>LUGF01041856.1:0-10094 GCA_001625245.1 Calycopis cecrops
AATGGCTACAACTGCTCGTTTGCCCTCCTATACCATAAAAAAAAAAATAAAAAAAAATCATTATAATTCTATCACCAACAAAAAGCTACATCATCCAGGAGTGACATCTGTTATGATATCATCACAAAAATATACTAATTACATGAAAAATTATGAGAAATGAAATAAATAAAATTCCGTTTGAATAACAAACCTTTAGTTATTGCCATGAATCAATACAATCCCCTAGGGGATAAAAAATATTTATATGTACTTATATATAGTATACGGGGGCAAACGAGCATTCAGAAACATTTTCATGGCTAACGACGCCCATAGACATCCGCATAGAGGCAGATGCGCTGCCCTCCTTTTTCCTTGTCTTTTTCTACCCACCTCCGTGGGCCACCGGGTACTTACACACCGCACTCAAGCGACAGCACAGCTGTCACTTTACGCCGGCCTCGTGTGAGCGAGAGGTACCTCCCCCGTCGTACGGCCCACGGATGCAGTGCGGAACCACCTCTTGCTATTAAGATTGCATCACAAAAATACATAGCGTTGTTACAGAAAAGTTTATAGAAACGTAACAAACAAAAAGACGGTCAAATAACAACCTTTAGTAGCCATAAATGGGCACTTGCAAGTTTCACATTGACAAAAGTCCTATATTTAAATTGGAAGTTAAAAATTCACACAAACCCGTCTCCACTTGGAAGTTGAACCGAAAAGTTAAAAACTTATAATGCACATACTTAAAAGTTGAACGTTACTCACGGCCAACTTGCCCCCCGTGTACTCAACTTGTAACACTAACCTCTATAGTCTATGTATCATCAACATCATCATGATCAGCTGGAGACGCGCACTGCTGTACAAAGGCCTCAGAAATATCACAGTAATGTAAAATATAATAAAACAGTGAAATCCATGTGTCTGTACATTGAATATATTTACGAAAAACTAATTGGGGGCGATGGTAAAATAGTATGAGAACGCTTTTCAATGTTTTTTAATTTTTTTTGTCTGTCTGTTTGTCCGGGCTAATCTCCAAAACTACTGGACGAATTTGAACGAAACTTTTTGTGGTGTATAGACACTAAGCCTGTTCAACATCTATCTAGAACACTTTTTACTACAGTAATCGCGAACGAAGGCGCAGGCACCAGCAAGTAATATAATAAAAATATCCTACTAATATTATAAATGCGAAAATTTGTTTGTTTGTTTGTTACTCCTTCACGCAAAAACTGCTGAACCGACTTTCATGAACTTTGGCACACACATCGAGGGTAATTTAGATTAACGCAAAGGATAGAGTTTTTCCCGAAAACATGTTCCTATGGGATGCCATGGGATGATTCTCTATTTTTCTCGGGATCGCTCGGATCGATCAGCTAGTCCTTTATAATTTGTATACCTTTTGTAAAATTGCGTTTGAAGTGGGGGCTATTATTTTTAATTGGCATCGAATTTCAATCACAAGACGATCACTAGTTAAAATAATTACGAGTAATTATATATTTAATCATCATCATCAACAGCCTATTGCAGTCCACTGTTGATCTTCGGCCATCCTTTCCCACTTCCTGACCTTACATTTAAAACTTGAAGTAAAATTCCAATCACAAATGAAATCACAATAGAGGATGAAATGAAACGGAGGAATTTGAAACTTGGTAAAGTTGAAGGAGGAAAATATGGGCGGAAAGCTAATATTTTAATCCCAGAATCATAACGTTTTATTATTTCACCTGAATAAAACGAAACTCACACTACTGCACGTACACATACTTGAACTCATATACACTAATTGATTATCGTAATGACATACTCAAATACATTATGACATATAAAGTTTAGTTTTTACTTACACAGTCAAACCGTATACAATGTCAAATGGATTATATTATTATTTATAGTGCCACAAACTTTTCTGGCCCGGTGACCAAGACTGGAACTAAAGCCGTCATTTTGAAATGACAATCTGTTGTCAGTTTTATTAGTGGAGCGACGCACAAAACTCGTTTACCCTAAAGGGATGGGAGAAACATATTTTTAAAGTCTTTTCTTTTATGCAAGAAGAGAAACGTCTCCAAGCTCCATTAATAAATGAATAAAGTAAAATTGTTGATTGTTTGTAAATTTGATTTTTTACACGACCATGATTACAGCATTAAAATATAATACTACATTCTTTTATTTTTAAATAACTAATAAAATAATAGTTGTCATGATTTTAGTATTGTGATGCCAAAATTTCAATTACTTCCTGCATCGGACATTATTTTTACCCTAAAAATCGGAATATATCATTTGATGGCAATACTTAATTAGACAAGACTTGTCACTCTTGTCAGAAGAGCGCCGCCACGACCGGGTCAGAAATGTTTGTGGCACTATATTATTGATCAATTGTGATATGCGGACGATGACTGGTTAAATTTATTAAAGTATAAGTACACATTACACACACTACGGTACTCACACATGCTTAGCTCGTGTGAGACGCGTTTTATAATGAAACTGACTGAAGTCAAACACACTAGATGGCATTCTTCAATAGTTTGTAAATAGCCTTTTTTTATAAAACTGAATAAGAAGTCAAATAGATTTTCATCCCTAGTTACAAAAGCCATAACCCACGCAGGTACCTCGTCGTAACTGAATGGGACTTAGCCTTCTGTAAAGAATTATCTAATCGGACCAGTAGCCGCGAGTAGTTCCCGAGATTGGCGCGTTCAAACAAACAAACTCTTTCGCTTCATAATATTAGTATTAGATTGACGTTGACGTGTTACAAAGGCTAGATGGTAGGGGTAAGGAAAGGAATCGTAAAAAAGCCTATCTGCAAAGTACTTACTGCCGTGTGTTTAAACACTCCCATGCCTTCCAAATTAGATTATTATTTTGAGTAAGACATGTTTTGTAGTAGCGTGCCGAGAACGTGTTCGATACTTAATTAGAAGACTAAGCTATGAAATCGGCTGATAAGCATGGTGAATTAAAAGTGAAGTACAAAGGTACCTTTTTATTAACGTTTTGGAATATCCGCGAAATAATAGTAGGGGTTTAACATAGCCTCGAATGGTATTTAAGGGTTGTATATTTGATCAAAAACACCGCATGTTGATGTACTCTGTTTGGGGTTACACGATGTCGCCCACTAATTCTGCCATTTTAGCCAATAAACACGGGACGCAAACCTGCCAATGGCATGCCAGTGGCAGACACCTGCCGACCTACACACATGCCATTTAGTGAAACAAATTTTCGGAACTCTATCCTACCCACCATAGACATCTGCATACACAGAGATTATGCCTTGTTATTCTAGCACATTTTTGTATTTTTTTTCGTGCCACAGTTATCCTACTTACGCCCATATACATCCTCAAACCCATAGGACACTATTAGATTACTTCACACTGTCCTCCCGCCTGCCACGCTACGGTACTGGCGTGAAGGTGTGTTGTTGTTGTATTATACTACATCAAGCCGACCGGGAAGAACCTACACATTTATATCCGCACATGGGCTATTACTAACGGATTATTTTCCACATGCGTTATTCGACCAAGAAGAGTCCTAGTTTAATCCTCCATATACGTTACATATGAACGTTCAAGTCCCAACAGTATTTTGAAAACGATGGCGGCAAAAATAGATGCACCAATACTGAACCATCTTATAAATGTGTTAGTTTAAATCTATTGTATAAGGAATCATTGTACAATTATATTAACATTAATTCCTAAGTATTACTTTAACTTCTACATTTCTACTAACTTTTAAAATTTGGATTGAAATGGTCTTGGATGTCTCAATAAATGAAGATATTATTATTATCATTACATAACATCCGCACAAGGCGGATCTTACACTGATACACGCGTTGTCCGACCTGTACAGCCCTAGTTTGATCCTAACGCCCATATACATCCGTACAACTGGCGGATCCTACACTAGATCACTCCACTCGCGTTATCCTTAAGATATCAACCATATACATCCGCACAAGGCGGATCTCACACTAGAGCACTACACACGCGCCCACAGACATCCGCACGCCACACTCACTTCACACCGGCACGAGCCCTGGGCGGCGACTGATCGCTCGCTATAAAAAGACCTCCAGCGAAGCCGAAGGGGTCAGGCGTGAACACACACGGGGCACACACGCGGTCAACAATATCGCAAGCTAATTTATATAATGTCCTACGCGTTTATGCGACCCTGGTAGGTACACACGAAATCTGGGTCAAACACCGTATTTGTGGAGTATGGCTTACGAGTCTAGCCGAGTAAATACAATACGTGTGACGAGGAGTCACTCCTAAGCCGGTCCGAATCGGCTGCAATGCAGAATGGCGCTTCGCTTACGTACCATTTATATGGACGACTTATTTACAAATAACACACGGGGTGGATACGCAATCAACAATATCGCGAGATAATTTACTACACACTTATGAAACCCTGGTACAACGCACAAAAATGTACGTCAAGCACTGTGAATGCAACATGGCTTACGAGTCAGGACGAGAGGACGTCATACAAAACGAGTGACGATGCGTCAAAAGAAGTCTGTTTCTCATGCCACTCTCGCAAGTTCGGGTCCCTACGTGGATAGCCAGTTTGGGGAAAAGTCATGCACACCTATTCTTTGGGTGTACGTAAACGATATCAAAAGCTAATTTATATAACGACGCATTTATGCGATCCTAGTACATTCGACGCACGAAAATCTGAGTTGGGAATCAGTGCATAGCAGCAACGTTTACAAATTTACGTGTGACGAGGCTTCAATCTAAGGCCAGCCCGATTCGCCAGCAATGCACCATGACGCTATTTATGGGCACCGTAAACCGCTCCAGTGAACCTGAAGGGCTCAGGCGCGAATACACACGCTAAATACACGAGGTAAACAAATAACAAGCTAATTTACAAAGAAAATCCTACACATTTATGATATCCTGATACATCTAATACGAAAAAATCTTATCTATCCTCTTCTGCGCTGGTGATAACAATCTTAAAATAATTAAAAAGTAAGTAAAAATATAAAAACAAGTGCTTCTAGCGTTCGCCGCAGGATTCGAGCCCGGGACCCTTGATAGCAGCGAGTCAAAGCTACAGCATCAACTAAGTACCTTTAGGTATTCCGCCTTAAACGAAAATGTTTTTGGGATGCAAACCTGAAACAAGAGAGAAATAACTATTAGTTAGGGCTTATTTGTACAGAACTCTTATAGTATTTATAATAATAATGATAAGTGATAATATAATAATCTGTGGACTTTTCACATCACGTTAGTCTAGCCCCGTGGTAAGTACCATAAGGACCTGTGTTCTTCTTCTTCTTCTCGTGTCAGTGTTCAGCTGATCAAATTTTAGGTGCCCAGTACTGTGCCACATCTATAGCGGCAGCATTGGCAACGAGCAGATCCTCGAATGAGGACAGCCACTACAATGCTCTTCTCAGAGCCCAAGGACTTGTGTTACAGGCACTAGACAGCGGACAATTCATTTAATATGTTTTTAAAAGTAATTTTATACATTTCAGATTTTATATTCCATAAATACACATAATACATAGATATACATCCGTGACCGAGACGGGATTGGAACCCGCGACCCCCGGCGCCACATGCTCCGCTTACCCGAGCCCTGTACCACTGTGCAAGTCGGTCGTCATTTACATTGGCAAACAAGAAACCGACCTGCATGTTGGTAAGACATTGCCGACGCCCAGACATAACAGTAGACCAACTCTACCGATAACTTTGTACACACAATTAGACGCATTCTAAGATTGCACAAAGTTTGACCCGCAACGAATAGGTACACAGATTAAAATACAAGTAGTAAGTAAGATTAGTTTGTAGTGAGGGATCACATGATATCATGATTATGATATCTACGGATATCATAGTCATTACTAGACATCGGATTATATGCATTTGCATATTTGCATATGCATTTGCATATAATGCTACTTTTATAGCGTTATTGCATATTTTGGTACCATTTCAGTGATAGTACATATTTCAGTCTTTTTTTTTGTATTTATGCGTCTAATTTCAGTTATTCATACGTGTAAAAGCATATCACATAAGCCGTGCATACGTCCGCCTCGAACTCAGCTCAGCTAAACGAGCGCGCGAAGTTTGCCGAAAATTCCTTGAAACATTGCACTTATCTAATTCGAAAAAACTACTTGTCAATCTTTGAAGAAGTAATTAGTCAAATACGCACTGCTCTCTTGGACTATTTAATATGAATAGTCAGCCAATGCTGAAGAAACGACAGATTCATGTGGACGTTACATACACAATCTAATTGTTGGAAAATTATCTAAAGAGCTCTCTGCAAGCAATCGAATAGGGAGTCACATTTTGTTACTTGCAAGGATCTATAAAAAACAAATTGACTATCGCACGGTTCATGATTATGAAAGAATCACTTAGCTATGATCTGAAGATCACAATTTCGTGATTCCTTTATGGATACGATATAAAAATATGATCTATATCAAATATATTAATGTGAAAATAAATATAAATTCTCATAATAATGTTCTTTTGATTGTGCATATTTTGCCTTTTTAGTTCATATTTCGATCTTTTTTAGTGCATATTTGCATGCATATTTCGGCGTTTTGATAGTGCATATAATCCGATGTCTAGTCATTACCTTTTAGGAATTAAGATAGACACACTGTTGTACATTAAGTAATCGATTATTGTTTAAGCATATCTTTTATCGCTATAGTTTTGTTTTGTTTTAGGTTTTTTTCCTGTTTCTTTCATAATAAATGGTAGATTGCTTTTTAAATATGTACTTATATGTAAAAGTGTGTGACGTGTAACAGTGTATATGTCACCGATTGTAAACACCGTCGGGACAGATTATAAACTAACGAAAAATAATGCGTTAAATTGTGAATGGTTTGTACAGTTCACAATTTTTCGACAGTTTATAATCTCCCGAGTTATTTAGTAAACTATCGGTTTTTACAATCTTACGGTGACATATACATATATTAATTTACTAATAATAGGTATCTATATTTCTAATCCCACTTCACACTGGTCACTCGCGAGTGCCACTTCCCCGGCCGCGCGAACTCTCGAGTCCCCTCACAGGGCTTCTCAACTCGTGTCCCAGATCCCCCGCACTCCGGCCGGGCCGTCACCCGCGCTCCAGAAACGTCACTCCTCAAACCGACTGCACGACTCAACTTACCAAGTGGCTCTAGTGCTTATTAGAGTACTTCTCATGTCATATAGGATTTTTTCTACACTAATGTTGTAACATTCTACTTATGTTTATATTGTTATAGCTCAGACAACAAAAAACTCAATTTAAGCAATTTGACATGATGTTATAATATCCAAATCGCGTTCGCTCGTTTCATAAACTCACACTCGAGTTTTAATTACCCTTCATTATACGACAGTTGCATAAACTACTATTATTTAATTTTCGAGATCATATTGTAATAAAACTATTTTAACGGATTTTATCACGTTTCAGAAGCTTCACAGCAACCACGCTCCCGGGTGGACTGACGTCACAGATGCCCTGACGTCATAAGCTATTAAAAGTAGTAGTAGTAATAGTTTTTGAAGTAAAACTTCTACACGCGCGCTTGACTTGGGGAGTAAGCTGGCGAGAGCGTTACAAAAGTCACACGAAGTTGTCATTCACATTCAAACTCGATCTAAGTAAAACTTTTTTGTATTTAAAGAATAAATATCATGTGACATGTTGTCATTGTAAGTACGGTATTAATGAATTTGTGTAATAATCAATAATTAAGTTTTACTTCAGTTGTGTGGTCTAAAGCACTCACTTTTTTTTACAATGTGTAACATTCGCGAAAACACTCTCTATCTCTCTATCAAAAAATCTAGATACTTATATTTATTCCTTGAATATCAATATATGTATTTTTCGGTTGCTAATTGCTAACAACAAAACAATTGTTTCATGAAAAGTTTTATAATTTAGACATATGCCTTTTTCGAAATGCACATTCAATTGAAAGCAAGCCTTTAAGCCTTTTTTAAAACATCCCATGTTTTCTCGCTTTGCGCTACTTCAATTGCTTTGCGATTGACCCGTACAATCAATACTCGGCTATAAGCTACAGACGTACACGTACATCCGCACAGCTGAACAGGTGCGTTGCCACTCGATGACGACACATCATCAACAAGTACCAAACGCCCGTTTTGTTTACGAGACCACTGCCAACTGAATCTATCAATAGCGGCCAATTTATTGTCTGTTCACGATTGTGTGTGCGAGGTAATGCCCCGATACACCGCAGCCGGGACAACACTACCGGGTGAAGTCCCGTGTACCGCCTGGAGGACCTATACAGGTAATAGTATGGAAGTAGATGGGAAGGCAGAAAGAGGATATCGCGTCCCTATAACCCCTATACATCATCGCATCATCACATCATCGATTTTTAGGGTTCCGTATCTCAAAGAGAAAAAACGGAACCCTTATAGGATCGCTTTGTTGTCCGTCTGTACGTCTGTCAAGACCTTTTTCTCTAAAACGTTTGAAGGGATTAAGCTGAAATCTTTGTCAAATACGGAGGTCAGTTACGTCTTGATGCCTTGAAAAAATCACACTTCTAAGTTAACGCAATAAAAAGTTACAGCCATTTATGCACAAATTTTGTATGAAAACGCACATTTTCGAAAACCTATAGGGTACTTCCCGTTGAGCTAGAATTCTGAAATTTGGCAAGAAGTAAGGCCTTGTAGTATACATATAGGAATAAATCTAAAAATTGGTAAATAAAATTTATATCACTGGAAAAATCATTACCAACTTATGCATGTAGTTCGTTTCATACTAAATGTATGCAAGCACCCGCATATATAAGTTTGTCGCAAGGAAGTGTAATTTTCTCAACGTCTATTACTTTTCGTCATACCTCCCGTTCCTACGGAACCCTCGGTGTGCGAGTCTGACTCGCACTTGGCCGGTTTTATTTAATAATATAGAAGAAACGAAAAATCTGATTTTTGATAACTACCAAGTTACCGACCCACAGGCACCAAAGGACAACCGGAAACTAACTTATTTATTTATTTATCAAGGATCGCCAACAAGACACAATTTACATTCAAAAAGTTCATGCCAAAAGGTGCCTCAATTGCAGGCAATCTCGACATTCTTAAACACAAGTTACAGAGATAAATACTAATATTTAAATACACAAAACAATTATTATTACTTTCACTAACAAACTACAAGTAGGTATATAAAATGATAAAATAATTTAATGAATAATATTATAATGAATGATAAAATATTATAGAAAAAAACTAAACATACGAATCGCGACAACACGGCCATCACTTCACGTTGGTGTTATTTGAGCGAGGGACGTCTTCCCGATCGTCGCTAGGCAACATGGCGATACCAATTTTTGGGAACGCTGGGGAATAGCTGTACGTACTGTAATGCCTTCCCCAGGCTTACAATCACTGACCTAACTAATACTGTCTCATCTGAGTTACAAATAGAAAAACCAGGAGCTACCCAGGAGCCCGGGTGGCTCAAGCGGATGATGTCGAGCTCGGCTATTGCGTTGCCCCTACCGACTGGACCCCTGACTGCAACCGCTATAATTGGAGGGCCCCGGATCTACAAGCAACAGGATCCCTCCAGCGACAGCCCAGACCAGACCAGACAGACCCCGGCCTCCATTGGACGGTCCGGACGACATATGACTCCTTAGACAACACGTCACCTGTTACTATTTTATAAGAAATCCCAAAGAAACCCCAACACGGCCAAAACTTCGAAATTCAAAACCAAACTCGATTCGCTCGACTGAACAAGCCTCAAAACCCGACACAAAACAACATCACTAGACTTTTATATCGTATACGAATATATTTATAGCAAACGAGCAGTCGGAGCCGTCTTCTCCCTCCCCTCCCGCGTCAACGGGCCGCCGGCTTCACACCGCACGAAACGCGACGGCACAGCCAACAGAACAACACGGTCGCCTCACCCGTTTCTTGGCCATCACGACGCACGCACATAGCGGTCGCACGCGGCGCCGCCCGGTACAACACTGC
>LUGF01041856.1:26881-43414 GCA_001625245.1 Calycopis cecrops
GGCGGTAAGAAGGCACCGCCTACGTATGGTCGGCGTCGGTGGTCATCGAAAGGCTCCGATAGCTCGTTTGCACCATTATACTAAAAAAAATGTATACGTGACGCTACGGACGCATTGCGAACAAATCGGACGGGATATTGTTGAATGAAATGGAACATATAAGTAAGGACAAAGTGATAGATGAGACACAAATATGACAGCGTTGTAATATGGCGGTTTTAAACCTGTAGACGTGTAACGTGAGTTTGGGTAGTAGTAATAAGAGAAGCAATAATATTAAAATATACTTTTGTTTAATCTCAACATCCTTCTGATATGTCATGTGTAGAGTGCAAATCCTACTATTATAAATGCGAAAGTTTGTATGTTTGTTTGTTACTCCTTCACGCAAAAATTGCTGAACCGATTTGCATAAAATTTGACACACACGTAGAGGGTAACTTGGATTAACACGCACAGTTTTTATCCCGCAACAATGTTCCTAAGGTACCTATACCATGGGATGATTGTCTATTTTTCACGGAATAGAAATTTACGCGGGTGAAACCGCGGGGCGCTCATTTTTGAAGCCGAATTTTGGCTTCGGCGGCTCTCTTAATTGAGGTCATTCAACTGCACAGGACACATCATTTTTTATCACCAAACATATCCGCGTGGTTGTTGCCCTCCTTTCAGCTAATTACAGTAATTGCTGTCACTTTGCGGCCGAGTCGGCGCACCTACATCCCCGGCCGTGTACGTCTAATGGCACACTTATCAACTCGGAAAGGGATCGTAACCGTATCACCTCGAGCCGGTCAGTATTCTTTGTATGAAACTTCATACTGCAATGCACACTAATGGGAAACGTAACGTAATCGTATCGTCTTCGCTTTTCCAGGCGAAGCGTCTACGATCCCTTTCCGAGTTGATAAGTGTGCGGTGACCATTATTCAGTTACAATGGTATTTTGCCGCTTTATGATAATGCATTTTCGACGTTCAAATGTGTATTACTAAAAACAGATGTTGAATTTTGAAAAATGCATTATTTTAGCCACACCATGCCAATATCGCTTGTAAAAAAAAAGCAAAATATGTGCAGTGAAAAGTAGAATATTAATTCGATATTAAATAAGTGATTACTGATTTATAATAACTAGTGGACCCGCGAAGATCGATATTCGACCTAAGTGAAACTTTTGTATTTCAAAACTAAATATCATATGACATGTCGTCGTAACTAAGGTAAACAATTTATGTAGAATTTTCAACACCTGCTAAAGACATGCAGACATGCAGCCGAATTGGGCCGGCACGACCGGGGAGGTACCTCTCGCTTACACAAGACCGCTGTGCTGTCGCGTTTCGTGCGGTGTGTAAGTAGCCGGTGGTCCATGGAGGTGAGAGGAGAAAGGAGGGGAGCGCATTTGTATAGTCTCTATGCGGTTGTTTGTGGGCGTCGGTAGTCATGAAAATGGCTCCGACTGCTCGTTTGCCCCCCTTTACCATAAAAAAAGAGACATAGAAACTTCTTCTGCAGCATTCTGCACCTCACGTAATCTACAAGTGCGCCAAATTTCGTACTTCTCCGTTCTCCGAATGTTCCCGAAGTTTTTGCTTCACGTAATAATATACTATTACTATTGGATACTATTTTGAACAAAAGTAAATTATTTTTTTTATAGTATACAGCCACTGGGCTGAATTATTGATTAGCTAACATTAGGACGGCAAACGAGCAGTCGGAGCCATTTTCATGACTGGCCGACGCCCATAGACATCCGCACGCGTTGCCCTCCTCCCACCTCCACGGGCCGTGGCTAATTTCACTGCGGTAGAATACATGAAGTTCAATTGTGTTGCAGTCTGCCACACACATGTGTACACTTGTACTCTCAATCAGGTGATCACACGCTCGTTCATCATCATCTCTCCACGGTGCGCGGCCGACACGGCGGGCGGGTAACCGGGCCGACTACGGTTATCAACTGTGTATTATATGCTGTTGCTGTATAGTGCTGTGTATTAAGTGCGAGTCTGACTCGCGCACGAAGGGTTCCGTACCATTATCTACGAAAACGGGAGCTTATCTTTTGTATGGGAGCAAAAAAATCACGTTTATTGTATAGGGGCCCCCTTAAATATTCACATTATTTAATTTTTTAGTATTTGTTGTTATAGCGGCAACAGAAATACACCATCTGTGAAAATTTCAACTGTCTAGCTATCATAGTTCATGAGATACAGCCTGGTGACAGACGGACGGACGGACGGACATCGGAGCCTTAGTAATAGGGTCCCGTTTTTACCCTTTGGGTATGGAACCCTAAAAACAATGCAAAAATACTTTATTTTCAAGAGTGAAATATTGCAATAGCGATCAATCGTGTTTGTTGATTGTTTATTAATGTTCAACGCCTCAATAAGCTGTTTTTTTCTTTTAGCTGAACCTGACCTGCCTACCTATTCTAAACCTATAGTACTATATTTGATATTTTGATACATATTTTGAAAAAATGGAAATACTATATTACTCCAAAGAAATGTTGGCGCCCTAGTGACGACGCTGTACGCAGCACACACACTTGCACATACAACAAAGTGGAATATGCATGTGTGTATGTACATACGTAAGAACATTGTTGATCCTGCTACTATAATGCCAGAAGATTGTTTGTTTGTTATTAACGAGTATTCGGTTTTGACTCGGCAGAGATAAAAGTGGCGCGATTAAATTCTACAATAATACTCGTGTCCCATTGATTGTGGTAAAAGATGCACATGAAAATCGGTTGTGGTTGCATTTTGAAGAGAACCAGACGTGCATGTGGGAAAATTAAGAGTGAGAAAATAAAATGAGAGTAAATTTCTAATTGATCTAATCACTAATGTATAATATTTGACATTTATTATTAATAAGTTATTAGTAAAAGTAGTAGAATGCTTAGTGGACGAAGCAAGGCCTTCTCCTCATGAGCCCCTCTGAGTTTGTTTTCTCAGGACAAGGCTAGGGTTGAACCGGCGGTAGTCAACATTTTAGACGTTCAAAAAGTGATTTGTACAATTGTATTTTGTATAAAACCATTTTCATTTCATTTCAAGGCAAATGTATCGTCATTCGTCACAAATGGCACTGCATACCCGTCCCGGCGTGAACGTGCAAGTTTCGCCGGCGCCCCGCTACAATTTCACGTGTAATAACTCGCACATTTCGCCAGCCTGTCGCGAGCACCGCACAGTCGGCGCTCTACACTCGAGCGGCGCTTCTCGGAAACAAAGAGCTGGGAGCGCCCGCGCATGACTCACGCGCGCCGTCCCTCTCGCGCGCGCCCTCTCGCTCGCACCGCCACTTGCCGGAGTAGCTAGGCTAAACATTCCAAGTAGCGGTGCCGAACTATCGATAGTTGACCTCGAAAAGCAGTTGGGATATCGATAGTACTGATATTTTTGATATCGATACTATCGATAGTCCTATCGGTGTTCTCGCTATTGCCACACTACCGATAGTCTATCGATATAAGCCTTTCGAGCGGCACCACTAATTCCAAGTGTGATCACCGTAGTACCTTATATGGGCACAAAGTATCTAAAGCCCTAAATCTCCTAATCCCCCCTGGGAGCGACGCTGGCTGTGTTGTCGCGTTTCGTACCGTCTCCGGTTGTGAAGAAGCCGGTCAAGTACCGAACTAGCGCAGCGAAACAAAATATACCAAAACATCGAGTACCTCTACCAAAACACTAACGAAACAACGCTAGGTAACAAATAAAGTAATTTCCGTTGACCTAGAATACAATCGGTTCGCTAAAAGTGTGCTAGTACGATCACACGAAGGCATAAACTTGCGTATAAGGGGGCACGGCAATAACGTAGGTCTTTAAAAAAATACCGTGCAGAAGGGCAGCGCAATCGCACAACCATTAGTCAAGCAGTTGGCTTCCCTCCTCCACCCCGCCTCCAACTACCGGCCACCTCCACAAACGGCACCCGGTCGCGCCGGCCCAGCGTCTCTACAACGCAGCTCGCACCAGCTAGTCGCCGGCGCCGTGGGTAGTGCCCCCGCCCCCTCACGTCCGCTCTCGGCAATTAGCGTCAGCAGAACAATAAAAGCGAAAGTCGCCGAATTTGGGACAAACACACGCGCGACCGCGTTGTACACAACTTGATGATCCGACTTCATTTGATATTAGACGACACAGCATCATCATCAGATTGCCACGGTCTACATTTTTTTTTTAATGGTATAGGGGGGCAAACGAGCAGTCGGAGCCATTTTCCTGACTACCGACGTCCACATACATCCGCATAGAGGCTATACAGATGCGCTGCTCTCCTTTCTTCTCCCACCTCCATGCGCCACAGCCAACGTATTGGTGAACGCGCTGAACTCCGGGACAATTACTGGTCCAAATTGAAAAATTATTTCAGCGTTAGATAGTCCGTTTGTTGAGGAAGGCTATACAGGGTTACATTTTGGTCACCGGCCAATTTTTTAAATAAGGAAATAAACATTATTTCAAGGGTGTGTTTTAAAATTTATCGTCTAATCGTAATATGTTGTTAAATAAAATCGATTTGAAATGATCCTTAAAAATACATCGATCATTGTTCGCACACGAAATGTATCGACTTCAAGATCAGTGACGCCGACCGATAGCGACGATCACGTGGTGACCAAGAAATATGTTTATAACATGAGATAAAGTTATTTCATAAATCGAATGTATTATTGATTCTGACTTGTACCCGTGATTGGACCCCGGGAGCCCGCGCCTGCGACCACGGGGCAGCCCCGCGAGCTGCAGCGGCGGTACCGTAATGTGGGTCACATGTAGTGAAACTGTTTCTGTGCAAGTGTGTCGTGGGAACACAGTTGTTTTTTATTCTGTTGTTGTACTTCACTGTCTCGTTGTTTCGAAGTTGGTTGGCATAAGGTGGCAAACGAGCAATCGGAGCCATTTACATGACTACCGACACCCATAGACGTTTAGATATACAGATGCGTTACTCTTCTTCCCCCTCTCCCTTCCATGGCCCACCGTCTACATGCACACCGCACGAAACCTGACAGCACAGCTGTCACTTTACGCCGGTCTCGTGTAAGCGAGAGGTACCTCCCCGGCCATGCATGCATGCAGCGTGCAACAACCTCTTACTGTACTTAGATGTAGAATCTAGGAAACTATTCGACGACTGCACATACATCCGTGTTTAGGTCACGCAGATGCAGCGCCGGAGTGAACCCTCGCGGGCTCCGGGGCTTTGGACACCTTGGAGTTGACAATGTTATAGGTACAATAATTATTTTAAGGCCCCTAAGTCTGACGGGGCCGCAGCTGCAGTCCCCCAGAATCTCCCCCCTGTATGCATGTATATAACTATCACGCAAAAAAACTAATAAACGTACTAATTTCGAAACTCGTTTTTTTTTAACGGACTTTGGCCCACCACTCGTTCCAACCGCTGCTACTCCTGTGTAGCCAGGATCGACAGCGGCAACCATAACCCTTTGATATGATCGCAGGGAGCCCGAGAGAAAAGCTAAATCTGTCTTGGGACCCGCAACGAATTTAATCAGAAGAAAGTAGGAGTAGAAAAACTCGATTTGGAGTAATATAACAATATTTTGTAACGAAATATAAATTCCCTCAAGATATATTATAAGCTAGTAAACCATCATCACATCAAAACGACCATAACGTAGGAGCTCCTTTTGGTAAGAGGTAGTGCCACGCTGCATGCTTGCATGCAGCCGAATTGGGACGGCACGACCGGGGAGTTACCTCTCGCTTACACGAGACCGGCGTGAAGTGACGGCTGTGCTGTCGCGTTTCGTGCGGTGTGTAAGTAGCCGGTGGTCCACGGAGGTGGGTGGAGAAAGGAGGGCAGCGCATCTGTAGTCTATGCAGATGTCTATGGGCGTCGGTAGTCATGAAAATGGCTGCAACTGCTCGTTTGCCCTCCTATACCATAAAAAAAAAAGCTCCATTAATCTGAATAAAGACAGAGTCGTCTGCGCACGCGCTATCTGGAGCCACCGTTACCCGCGGTACCGTTACCCCGTCGCGACCGGGCCGGCGCTGTGCGCGGACCTCACTTTCTACTCGGTGAGGAGACGGCTGCCACCTCACACTGCACCACCAGTCCGATGAAGTACTGCACGTGTTCTATGTGGTCCTGGTACGTGATTGTTCATTTTTATAGGGTACAAAAGAGCAGGTGTGACTCGTTTTAACAAGATCGAAGGAGGGCAGCTAAACAACAAATATACGTTCGAAATCTTTTTCTGAAATTTTACTTACTAGCTGCGCCCCGCGGTTTCACCCGCGTGAAAACGAACAGTTGCGTCACCTGGTGTAAAGTAATCACCAACGCCCACAGACATCCGTAACACCAGAGGTGTAACAGATGCGTTGCCGCCCTTTGAGGAAAGTAATGATATAAGTATTAAGTCTGGTTCGTGTTCTACAATGTAATGTCAGGTCGTGTCTGCCCGGGCAGTTGTCTAGGAGGTACGAGCAGCGCCGCCATCTGGAGCGCGTCGCCGACCCGCGAGCGGCGAGAGGCCGGTCGTCTCGCGAGACACATCTGTGTCGATGCTTGTGTATCAACAGGTGGTCACTGATATTGTAGGAGCACCTCGTCCGTCTGTCTGTCCGCTTAGAGAAGCTAAAGATCCTGATGAATCATGAAATTTGACAAGTGAAAGCTAGCTAAAGGAAAATCTATCCTAATTCCTACTAACATTTTGTTTGCTACTCCTTGAAGCAAAAACTGCTGAACCGATTTTCATGAAATTTGGCACACGCATGAAGAGTAACATGGATCAACACAGGATAGTTTTATCCTGAAAAAATGGTCCTACGGGATGCCATGGGGCGATTTTCCACGGGATCGAAATTTACGCGGTGAAACCGCTTTGCGCAGTTAGTAAAGAATAAAGATTAATTGTGCGTGGATCACGCAAAAAAGGTTGAACTGATTTTGATGCAAATCTTACCGATCTGTCGAGAATATTTCTGAGCAAATTCTAGAGCGGAGCTGAGGCCACGGCTAGTTTTGAACACAATAAATATTAACCGTGTAGTAAAACTGTGTCCCAATATCGCGGTTTATTTAACCACACTACATTCCTCAGTTATATTGTAATGACATTTGCGTAAAGTTAAACCAATATTTGAACCATTCAGGGTGCGTGCGAACACAACGGTTTCACAATAGTCTTCCACTGGTTTACAAGGAAAATCGCGACATACACACATACAAAGCAGTCAAAATTACTAAACAAAAATAAGTTTTCATGTAGCTTTTCCAAATTTATTCTTTGTTAATTTTTTTTGCATTTTATCTTTCATTTTGTATAATGTATATGCGTGTAAAGACGCAAGTGTCTATACCAAGTCACACCATTTTTATGATTTAAAACAAACGAGCATAGCCTTTTCATCATCATCATCAGCCTATTGCAGTCTCCCAGAGCCTTTTGTCGACTACAAACTAACCCAGGTGTGTTGTCTTCCGCCCACCTCTCTCGTTGGTTCATCAGACAACTCGTCGCTCCGGCCACATTTATCTACAACGCATCTCTCACAACAATCCACTCGCGCGCCTCACCTCGGCCACACACATTAGCTAACCAGAAACAACTAATGAAATGTTTTTTGTTATCAAGTTTCTTTGTTTGTACGTCGGACCTCCGCCGCTCTTCCGCTACCGTCAATAATTCATTAACTAGCAAGAGGTGGTGCCATGCTGTTTTGCAGCCGAATTGTTGAGTTTTACTGCGGTGTGTAAGTAGCCGGTGGCCCATAGAGGCAGGAAGAAGGAGGGCAATGCATTTGTATAAACTTTATGTATCTATAGGACGTCAGTAAACATGAATATTATTTTTTAGTTTTTTTTAGCATAAGGGAGCAAACGAGGCTACCGACGCCCATAGACATCCGCATAGAGGCTATACAAATGCGTTCACCCCCTTCCTTCTTCTCCCTTCATGGGTCATCGGCTACTTACGCGCTGCACTCAGCTCACTGCATCACTTCACGCCGGTTTCGTGTAAGCGAGAGGTACCTCCCGGACGTGCCGGCTTAATGCATGCAGCGTGGTACTATATCTTACATAATATATCGGAATATGGCTTCGACAGCTCGTTTGCCCTCTTTACAATAGTCTATAAAGAACTGCAGGCACATTTACAACGAACACGCCACATAGTCGCGTTTCGTGCGGCTCCGCACTCCCTGTAACCAGACACCACCTCAGGCGACAATTCTGCAGTGATCGAATTCGCGACGGTTGCAGCGGAATAAGACAAGGCCGGGGTCAGGGCCACCAGACTATTTTTTCCGAATTAGCTTCTTTTGCTTGGTTGGGCTAGTTTAAAAATGAACAACTTGCAATTAAGGTTAATTTAAGAATGGCATATAATCATTACATAAAACAAAGCCGCTTACCGCCATCTGCGTGTCTGTATTGCTTAGATCTTTAAAATTATGCAACCGATTTTAATGAGTTTTTTTAATTTATTTCATTTTATTTTTTATTTTATTTTTATTTGGGGAACATACAATGTTAACAATACTTATATGACAAAATAATACATCTAATACATACATCTTAGATCATTTAGTAAATATGATCTAAGACATACATCAATAAAGTTATTAGATAGAGTCATTCAAGAGGAAGGTTTATGTGTATAATAACTCCATTTTAGATAGTCCGAAATACACGCGGGCGAAGCTAGTTGATAATAACATAAATTTTATACTTTCAATATTATTACGCGCTTCAATCATTACATTAGGCTCTTCATTAAATATGGGACATCAAATACTTTGGTCCACCCTCACCGAGAATGGCAACCACGACAACAATCTTTTGAAGTTTCCCTATTTTCCAAAAGCATACAGAGAAATGTTTTAAATGAACTGTATAAAACCGGCACAACGTATATTTTGTACGTGGCGTATTAAATCGCTCCGGCCCGAGCGGGCAGCAACGCCACAACGCGGAACCTCAGCCCGACACTTGTCGGCTATCTGTGCTAAGGTCGTCGCGACCTCTGAGAGAGAAAAAACCTCCGCGCTAGAGGCAGGATGGAACGAGTAGGCGACCTTTGATCGTCATCAGCTCACAGCTGGCGAACAACTGCAGAAAAACGAGTATTTTTTTTTATAGCATAGGAGGCAAACGAGCAGTTGAGTCGCCTGGTGTAAAGTGATCACCAACTTTAGCACCACTCGTAATAAAGGCAATGCCATGTCAATTATCAAAATGCTATTTACGCTGTTAGTTTTTATAAGCTTATAAGTTTTTCTATTTTTGTTTTTGTATTTTTCACTTTGTTGTACTGTATAAGGGGTCAAATGAGCAGATCACACAATACGGTTTTCTAAAGCATAGACAGCAAGATATGTCTTGACGACTACGAATACGCATAACAGTTGCGTTGCACTCCTTCATCCCCAATAGGTAACGGGATTCGATTCACAAAACTACCAGGATCACAAGAACTTACAGGACGCTACCCAACTCCTAGAACCCTCGCTAGCTGTTAGTTAAAATGTAATCTCCTTGAAAGTCATACCGGCCTGGTGAGCTCTGCGCGCCCTTACTTTTCTAAAGGACAGGGGGCAAACGAGCCGTCAATCTCGTGACTACGAACGCGCAAATGCTTTGCACTCCTTTACCCCAAATCGGAGGTAAGGTTACCAGGATAACATAAATCTACAGGACACTAAACAACTCCTCGCTAGTTGTTAATTAAAAAGTAATCTCCTTGAAAGCCATACCGGCCCGGTGAGATCAGCGCCCGCTATCTCTTATCACCGCGCTATCGGGCCGCTATCACGGCACGCCGGCTCCGATAACACCCTTGAGGACGCTGATAACGTTCCGTGAACCGTTATCACTCGCGCGGCGATATCGGCGTCTTGGAGAGCGGCCGGCTATGTGGGACGGGGGTGAACCTGTCGCGACAACAGGTGCGCCTAGCCGATACCACTTAGGGTTCTTTTTTTATGGTATAGGAGGCAGACGAAAAATCGGAGCCAGTTTCACGACTACCGACGCCCATAGACATCCGCATAGATGTTATACAGATGCGCTGCCCTTCCTCCTCCTCAATGGGCCACCGGCTACTTACCGACCGCACAAGACGAGACGAGACGAGACACCACAGCTGTCACTACGCCGTTCTCGTGTAAGCTAGAGGTACCTCTCCGGTCGTTGCTGGCCCGATTCGACACTACCTCTTACTACGTTAATTTCTTCAATAAACAGACATACCATTTCCTTATTTAGGTATATTATGCCTATTGGTGGGTATACCGCAGGTAGTCGAAGTAGTAGTCCTCTATATGTAGTCACTAACAACCGGCTCATTTGTCCCGTATCTCATAAAAAAGTAATAACAATATTCTCGCGTCACAAGTCGCCGAGTACAACCAATCTCCGTAGAAACTTGACCGTTATCTCTAAAAATTTCACTACCTATACCGTCTAAGAACCGATCGAGCATTTTCCAACATGTTCCGACGTCTCCGCGGTATTTAATGCAGGCGGGTGAAACCGCGGTACGCGGCTAGTATGCACACACATATTATTATGTAAATATCAGTTGTACCTACTAGTCAATAAGCGATAGTAATCACACACAACAGTAAATCACTCTTCCGACACGTGTCGCGTGTCAGACTCGACTTCGCCTCGTGGTCAAGCGGTAATGGTCATCTACAGGTTCCGGGTTCGAGTCCCGCGGGTCGGATCAAGCGTTATTGGAGGTCAAATAATATATTGTATTTCTAAAATTTCACATAACGTTTTCTTGGTTTTCTAATCATTATACCGATTTAAAAATTCTTAGCCATTAAAATCTTACACTATCCCTAATGACCGTATGCGATAGATGTTTTAGTAGAATGTGAGGGCAGACGAGCAGTCGGAGCCATGTTCGTGACTGGCAGACTCCCATAAAGAATCGATCAGACGTTATGCAATAGTGATGCGACTCGAGTCATGTTTTTACTCGAGTCACTCGAGTCAGATTGTCAAACTAGTACTCGAGTGAAAAAAAATCCTACTCGAGTGAACTTGCACTCGAGTTACCGAGTTCACTCGAGAGAACTCGTCGCGCCGAGTACACTCGGGTAGCTGGGTGAACTCGTCACTCGAGTGACATTTTTACTCGAGTGACATTTTCACTCGAGTGACTTTTTTATCCGAGTTTAACTCGAGTGAGGGAACAATCTTACTCGAGTGACTCGAGTCTGCAAATTCCTACTCGAGTCGCATCACTATTATGCAATAGCGTTGTCTTCTATCCTCCTCCTTTCGTGAGCCACCGGCTACTTACACAGTTGTCACTTCACGCCGGTATCGTGCAAGCGAGAGGTACCTCCCCGGTCGTGCCTACACTGTTACTTGAAATAATTACTTAGTTGTTACATCGAGAACAATAACGTATAAAACTCGCGTAGGCAGTCCGTGCGACCTCCATCCGACACACTTCTTACTACGACGAGGAACTAAAACTGTGTTAATAATAATAATAAGAACATTTATTTGCTAATACACGTAAAACATGGTCTTCACAATAATTAGAAAGACACTGTATTTGCCAAGGTATGGATTGCAAATATAATATTAAACAATGATAAACTAGCATTTAAAGAGAAACAAAAGAGCATAATCATAAAAGTTTATAATATACAATAATTAATCTAATAAATTATGTAGTACGTGTGGTTGTACGTCAATCAAAGATGGCAGCTCAGTAAGATTAAAATAACTGCTATCTAAACACTAGCAATTTTGGTTTTTGATGTCGCGGGAAAAATGCATTTTTGCACCGGCCCTAGCCCCGAGTGGACCAAAAGCATGGACCCAAATCTACGAGCAAGAGACAGGGAGGATTTGACATGAAATTATAATGTCAACTTAGTATCGTAGTGGTAGTCCTACCTACTAATGTCGCCAATATTAACGCGATTCTATTCATACGTTTGCTGTGCTCTACTTAACGTATTTGGATGAAATCTATATATATATGAAATCTAGTTCGGCGGACCTCTATGAGCGGCGGTAATCAACAAGCTCGTTTGCCCTCTATTGGTCGCCGCACACTTATCAACTCGGAAACGGATCGTAACCGTATCACCTCGAGCCGTTCAATTTTCTTTGTATGAAACTTCATACTGCAACACACACTAATGGGAAACGTAACGTAATCGCATCGTCTTCGCTTTTCTAGGCGAGGCGTTTACGATCCGAGTTGATGAGTGTGCGGCGACCACATCTCGTAAAAAAATACTTTTTATCCCTCGATGATAGTGAATTAAATGAATTGCCTTAGGATAGATTTTTCGACAAAACCGCTGGGCACAATGAGAAGTAACAGTAATATAAATCACATGGCCTTTAGTTAAACTTGGCTTGAGAAAATGGCAATGAAAACCTCCATTGTTATTTTCTCGCTATAAACACAACAGCCGAAACTCTCGTAAGACGTAGAGAATATAAAACGTTTTATTATATTACGAAAAAAGACATAATAAAAGAACAATTCTTTTATTTTCTCTCAACATACTTAAAGGTAACTTAAGATTAAATTTTTACTGTTATAAAGCTGAAGAGGTTGTCTACAGCTGGTCCGAATTAAATATTAGACTAGAGGACACGCGGATGAAATCGCATAGCTAGTTTATAATATCCTAGTAATAGACTGGGGTGTGATACTAGGTCATACAACTGTTTGATGAACCCGTTGCTACTGGTTGAGACCGACGAACATTAACTACATAACATTACCTTAGCATTAGGTGCCTATTTTAGAGTTAAGAAGGGACTAGGTAGTACACACCTACCACTATCAAACATACAAAAACAATTTGTTTATATTTTTATATGTAGAGACAATACTATAAGGACGGTGACACGTGACATTCTGTTCTCTGCGGAAGTACAATGAAGATGTGTTGTTGTTGTTGTTACCTCTTTCTCACTCGCACACTCACCATCTCCCTCTACGCGCTACAACTTCGCGGTGCACCAACAGCGACCAATCAACACCGACACCTAGACAACAAACACCCCCCCTCATGCCCCTCTCCCCCCGCCCGATCAGCCAATCGAAGCCGGCGGATATCAAGCTCCAATAACCACCGTTTCACCTCCGAGCAACCACCGGGGTGACTCACCGATACGATCCGCGCTTTCAAAAAAGAAAAAAAATCACGAGTCCGTACAATCCGCCTAGCCCAATTTGGACCCAAAAACCATCGACATAGATGTCACAGTCGGCGATATTCGCGAGCCGCGGGATAGGTAAGTGACCTCACGTGCGCAGGCACTGCACAGTAACACAGCCGGAGCGAGACGCAACGGTACAACGCACACACACACACAAACTGTAATCCCAACTGTCACGCACACGCGACGAAATTCGAAAAGAGAACACTTGTTCCTTTTTCAAATGCGTTCACTAGCGACACGTCCGCTCGCCGCGACGTCAGAGGGGCGACTGAGGTTTCGCTGCGCCTGCGCATGTCCGCAGCCGGTTATCAGCGCGAGGGGCGCGGAGCGGGGCGGGGGGGGCNNNNGGGCGAGAAAAGTGCTCACGTAACGCCCGCAGATAAGCGAAAGCAGAGAAATTTGTCAACCGAATTGGGTTCGAGCGGTGAGCCGCATCATCAGCCTTCATCCGGCCAGTCAGTGCTGTGTACACCGAGGCCCGTCACAACTGATCCAACAACTACATACACGAACAACTTACAAGCGCCTTAAACACGGCAATGTTTTGTCTGTCTACAAGTGGCAGTAGTAATCTATCAGCTCGTTTGCCCCTCATCGATTGTATATTATAGCCATTGTAAATGATAACACAATGCACGCGAAATGGTGGAATATATATTTTTGTACCCATATTCTGGCAAAATATTATTTCTTTCTTTAATTAACCATCGACGCTGAGGAAGTTTGGCTACGACGTCAGTATCTCTTCTGTCACTACAACTGACCATTTCGATGTAGTCCATCCATTCGATAGCCAGTTCCTTGTGGCTAACCACGTCTTGCAAAAAATGAGTCCAGCAGTTTGAAAGGTGTTCGCTCTTTTCTGAACGCGTTACAGTATTGTGTTGATAATGTTGCGGCACGGAGTAGGGTTAGACTCAATTAAGTCTGTGTATAAGACAAACATACAAACAGATTTAGGACCAATGTGTCCTACGCCACCACAGTCCACAAACGGTTCTAATGAACTGGTTATGGTACTCACAAGAATATTGACTTTTTCTTTTAGTAGTTATTTTATCTACTTATATATATAAAACTCAAACGTGACATAGACATCTATCAATGCAAAGCCCAAACCACTGGACGGATCAAGCTGAAATTTGGCATGCAGGTAGATGTTACGACGTAGGCATCCGCTAAGAAAGGACTTTTAGAAATTCAATCCCTAAGGGGGTGAAATAGGGTGTTGAAGTTTTTATGGATTTCGCGGTTGAAACCGCGGGGCACAGCTAGTATTCTATAAAATTATATCATACTAGCAGACCGCCCCGACTTGTTTCATTGCCTTTCAGTTCAGTTCAGTTCAGTTTCCAGTTATCTTCAAAAATCTTAATCTGTCTTCATAATATTAATATAGCAATAGACTAGCATACATGTAGGATGGGGGACAGGGTAACGCTATAAATATAAGTACAAGCAAAGGATACACCAGTATCTAGCTTTGCTTTAGTTCCAAGCATCAGCAGCTGATCGAGGACCCGGCCGCCCTTAGTGCACCGGGGTCATTCACCCTATGCTCGCTGTAGCCGCCCGGTACAGAGCATGGTTATATTTTTTCGCCATTTAACTTGTTTGAAAAAAGTATTTTCGTATACTTGTCGCAAACTCTTTTTTTATAGTTTCGGATTAACTGTAGGCACTTATAGTATATGTGGTTTAATTTAATGGTTCTCGCTTGTATCAACTTTGTATACAGTGTAGCATAGCAGTTATAGGGATCAAGCTTCTAGACTACTACGCTAACTGGTGACTGAAATGTGAACCGAATGCTAGCAAATTTTCGTTTGTACGTATGATAAGACATATTATATCAACACGCCATTGTCATTGTCTTTTGCTTAGTCTTTTGCTAGCACCTGATTCCTAAAATGATCACTAGGGCGGCGAAAGTGCTGCCACTACGTTTCCTGCTGCCGTACAGCAAGGAGGACGGAGACAAGGAGACCTAGCATCAGCTACGTTCAGCTCGGCACGTCTCGTGACGGACCAGCGGGTCGCTCGCGCAGACAGTCCGTTGTACGAGAAAGGTTAAACGGCGACGGAGCGGGACGAGCGCTGACCGTGACGGGGGCGCGTGTCCATTGGCTCAGACGACACGACATCCGGTGGCAAGTGCCTCCATCTGTATTGTTGCAGTCACCTTTTTTTTATTGGTTCACTAAACTGGACAAGCACTACAAACAATGCACAATACAATGATAACAGTACCACTGTTAGACCTTCTTGAAGTGAACACTACATGCATATCTTGTTAGAGATGTACGACAGTTGTGTGACACTAGAGTTTTTTTACCCGCTGAGTTTGTTACGCCGGTCCCTCTCAGGTCCGCGAGGTATTGGACACTACCGGTTCCAAGCCTCGGATGAGTATTTGACTTTCCTCAAGAGATTGTAATAATAATTTAAGATTATTAAAAAAAATCAAAAGTAGAGCAGTAAAATATGTCGATTAATAAGTTTTCAGTTACAAAGGGCCAAAGTTGTGATGCGTTGCTCCAGTTTGGGCTATCCTTGGCTTCCGCAGTAATCCAAACATCACAAAACACGTGACAGGAAGCCAGAACTCCAAGAGGAGATGGATACAGAAACACGACTATCGCATGATTTTTGGGGAACGCACTGCCAATATTTTAATGAACTGATTTTCTCTTCTTTTATGTATGTACCTTTAACTACAGTGTACTTGTTAGTTTCAGCAAGTTTATCACAGAAAATTTTTTTAGGGTTCCATACCCAAAGGGTAAAAACGGGACCCTATCACTAAGGCTCCGATGTCCGTCCGTCTGTCACCAGGCTGTATCTCATGAACTATGATAGTTAGACAGTTGAAATTTTCACAAATGGTGTATTTCTGTTGCCGCTATAACAACAAATACTAAAAAATTAAATAATATGAATATTTAAGGGGGGCCCCCATACAATAAACGTGATTTTTTGCTCCCATACAAAAGATGAGCTCCCATTTTCGTAGATAATGGTACGGAACCCTTCGTGCGCGAGTCCGACTCGCACTTGGCCGGTTTTTTATACCACTTTTTGTAAGAGGTAGTGCCACGCTGCATGCTTGCATGCAGCCAATTGGGCCGGCACGACCGGGGAGGTACCTCTCGCTTACACGAGACTGAAGTGAAGTGACAGCTGTGCTGTCGCGTTTCGTGCGGTGTGTAAGTAGCCGGTGGCCCATGGAGGTGGGAGGAGAAAGGGGGGCAGCGCATTTGTATAGTCGCTATGGGCGTCGGTAGTCATGAAAATGGCTAC
>LUGF01041856.1:45425-58492 GCA_001625245.1 Calycopis cecrops
AGGATTTTTAGAAATTCAATCCCTAAGGGGGTGAAATAGGGTGTTGAAGTTTATATGGATTTCGCGGTTGAAACCGCACAGCTAGTATTCTGTAAAGCTATTTCATACTAGCAGACCGCCCCGACTTGTTTCGTTGCCTTTAAGTTCAGTTCAGTTTCCAGTTATCTTCAAAAATCTTAATCTGTCTTCATAATATTAGTATAGCAATAGACTAGCATACATGTAAGATGGGGGACAGGGTAACGCTATAAATATAAGTACAAGCAAACTAACTTGCTTTAGTTCCAAGCATCATCAGCTGATCGAGCGCCCGGCCGCGTCGCACCGTGGTCATTCACCCTGTGCTCACTGTAGCCGCCCGGTACAGAGCATGGTTACATTTTTTCGCTATTTAACTTGTTTGAAAAAAGTATTTCCGTATACTTGTCGCAAACTCTTTTTTTATAGTTTCGGATTAACTGTAGGCACTTATAGTATATGTGGTTTAATTTAATGCCTCTCGCTTTTATCAACTTTGTATACAGTGTAGCATAGCAGTTATAGGGATCAAGCTTCTAGACTACTACGCTAACTGGTGACTGAAATGTGAACCGAATGCTAGCAAATTTTCGTTTGTACGTATGATAAGACATATAATATCAACACGCCATTGTCATTGTCTTTTGCTTAGTCTTTTGCTAGCACCTGATTCCTAAAATGATCACCAGGGCGGCGAAAGTGCTGCCACTACGTGTCCTGCTGCCGTACAGCATGGAGGACGGAGACAAGGAGACCTAGCATCAGCTACGTTCAGCTCGGCACGTCTCGTGACGGACCAGCGGCTCGCTCGCGCAGACAGTCCGTTGTACGAGAAAGGTTAAACGGCGACGGAGCGGGACGAGCGCTGACCGTGACGGGGGCGCGTGTCCGTTGGCTCGGACGACACGACACCTGGTGGCAAGTGCCTCCATCTGTGTCACCTTTTTTTTTTATTTATTTATTTCTTTTTTTTATGGTATAGGAGGGCAAACGAGCAGCCGGAGCCATTTTCATGACTACCGACGCCCACAAGCATCCGCATAGAGGCTATACAGATGCGCTGCAATCCTTTCTCCTCCCACCTCCATGGGCCACCGGCTACTTACACACCGCACGAAACGCGACAGCACAGCTGTCACTTTACGCCAGTCTCGTGTAAGCGAGAGGTACCTCCCCGGTCGTGCCGGCCCAATTCGACTGCATGCAAGCATTATTGAAGTAATAGTAGTGAAGTACGACAGTCGTGAGACACTAGAGTTGTCAGCTGATGCACGCGTAATTTTTTTACCCGCTGAGTTTGTTACGCGCGCCGGTCCCTCTCAGGTCCGCGCGATATTGAACATCTGGTTCCAAGCCTCGGATGAGTGTTTGACTTTCCTCAAGAGATTGTAATAATAATTTTAGATTATTCAAAAAATTCATAAGCAGACCAGTAAAATATATTTGTCTATTAAAGTTTTGGGCTACAAAGGGCCAAAGCGTTGGTGACGCGTTGCTCCAAATTCGGGCTATCCTTGGCTTCCGCAGTAATCCAAACACCACAAAATACGTGACAGGAAGCCAGAACTCCAAGAGGAGATGGGTACAGAAACACGATTATCGCATAATTTTGTGGAACACACTGCCAATATTTTAATGAACTGATTTTCTCTTCTTTTATGTACCTTTAACTAGAGTGTCCTTGTTAGTTTCAGCAAGTTTATCACAGATAATTTTTTTAGGGTTCCGTACCCAAAGGGTAAAAACGGGACGGTCGGTCCGTCTGTCACCAGGCTGTATCTCATGAACTATGATAGTTAGACAGTTGAAATTTTCACAGATGGTGTATTTCTGTTGCCGCTATAACAAATACTAAAAAAATAAATAATATGAATATTTAAGGGGGCCCCCATACAATAAACGTGATTTTTTTGCTCCCATACAAAAGATAAGCTCCCGTTTTCGTAGATACCCTTCGTGCGCGAGTCCGACTCGCACTTGGCCGGTTTTTTTATCCCACTAGAGGGAACATAAATACATGTTCAGTTTAATGTAAGCGAGAGTGCCGGCCGTCCTCAACGAGTGCCACGTGCTGGTGTCGTGTCGTGTCGTGTCGTGTCGTGTTGCGCCGCGGAGCCGCGCGCCTGACTCACCGCTCTCACACCGATCACAACAGACAGTAACGACTGTGTAATTACCGTGGGAGCGAGAGGGAACGATACCGCTATTGTGTCTGTAAACGAGCTTGCGTGGCATCTAATGACAAGTCACTATTCCCAAAATTTTGGTAAGAGGTAGTGCCACATTGCATGCTTGCATGCAGTCGAATTGTGCCGGCACGACCGGGGAGGTACCTCTCGCTTACGAGACTGGCGTAAAGTGACAGCTGTGCTGTCGCGTTTCGTGCGGTGTATAAGTAGCCGGTGGCCCATGGAGGTGGGAGGAGAAAGGAGGGCAGCGCATCTGTATAGCCTCTATGCGGATGTTTGTGGGCGTCGGTAGTCATGAAAATAGCTCCGGCTGCTCGTTTGCCCTCCTATATCATAAAAAAAAAAATGAACATGCATATTTTTTTTATAGTCAAAGTGGGCAAACGAGCAGTCGAAGTCATTTTCATGTCTACCGACGCGCATAGACATCCGCATGGAGGTTACACACATGCGCTGCCCTCCTTCCTCCTCTCACCTTAATGTTCCACAGTTTATGTAGATTGCTTTTATCATCATCATTGGCAACAGCCAGAAAATATCCATTGTCCCCCATACAGCGCCACAAGTCACGGACAAGCTACTTGTTTGCCCCAATATGTTTATTACTTTCCCTCCAAAAATCGATGTTATAACTTACTAACATTACAATCAATATGAAAGGCTATATCTTTTGATCGTATCGAATAAGCACCAGAGCTAAACTTCCACTAAATCCTCCGAGTAGTTTTAGCGCGAGAGAATAAACAAACGCACATAAAAAATAGCATTTATAATATTAGTAGAATTAGTAATATTGGACTAAAAAGCACAGCTTCTTTAAGAGCTAAGCCGTGCAAAAAATGGCACACATAAAATAACCGCTATTTACGGACGGCCGTCGCCATCTAGCGGCTGATAGCGGAGTCTTTCACTACACGACTCGCAGACAGATGGCGTCGGCGGGTGTTGCCGCGCACCTATTATCGCGTGTTGTATGTTTGTACACTACAATGTTACGCACACAACAGATATCGGAATGCACCGAGTTATCCGCCCACCGAGGCAATTATAAGTAAACACCTGGGCCGCGCTACATAGGAAGTAAACAATGTCATTACAATTCTACACTAGTCAATACTAACAAACTAATTCTAGTAGGAATTACAATATTAGTATAGACTAGTATTGAATACAAATGCGTGTACAGAATTGTATATTGTATGTTATGTGTTCACGCCAAATTGACTCATATTGAAACTTTGTACACCTATTCTTAGAGGTATTAGAAAAGACATGGGAAACTTTAAAAAAAAAATTATGTTCCCGAACGATGCCGCGGGTAAAAGCTAGTACTAATATATAAATAAGAAAGATTTCTTGTTTGTATCAAAAAGAAAGAATGAATTTATTTATTTGCACATTTCAATGACAAACAATTTACAAAAGAACATTATTTAAGATGGGTCCAAATCGGCCTCAAGCTCGACATTTGCTGGCATTTATGTCAGCGCCATCTTCCGCTTGAGCCGTCTACGACACAGTCGTACCAACGTAATACACACACATTAAAAATGTCACAATTTTACTACAAATAGGCTGAACTACTGGACCAGTACTAACCGTTCCTTCACTAACAGAAACCTACATCATCAAGAAGTAACAAGTTACATTTTATCACGAACGTTTATTTTGCCCCCCATTGGGGGCACGTGACAACTAGTCATTATGTTATTAATTTACGCAAACAATTCTAAACGGAGTTTGACAATCTTTGTCATTAATCATAACAAGTAGGTTACAATTTAAATCAACGAAAATATTTTACGCCATAAATCCCTACGGCAGGTTGGGGTGAAATTTAGTATACTGCTAGATTTAATTACGCAGGATCATCGATAGTGTTTTTGAAACCCTGAAAAGGGTTGAACGTCTCATGAAAAGCTGTATTTTTTTAACTTGAGTTTAACTTTTTGATCTCTTTGATCTACATTTTATATACAGACATCAGATTCAGAATTTTTGGAATATTTTTTTGGTAAAACCCTAGAGAGTGTAAATTTTACGTCGCGTCAAAGGCAAGCCACAAGTAAGCCCTGGTGGCTAGGACCTCCAGACGGGCGGAATTCACTGAAATTATCACGAAATATTGCGGTATGTCTCTGTCTGTCTGTAAAGTGCCCCGACAAAACAGACATTTCAAAGAAATAAGCACCATTGGTCTGACTAAAAATGAAATTTTGTAATTCAGACTTCTGCCAAGTCTTCGAATAAAAGAGATTTCTTTACCTGAATGTACCAAGACCAAGTGTTAAGTAACTTTAAGCGTGAAATACTAACAAACTAATGACGATGACATATTGACATTCGATAATCAAAACATACTTGCGTAATAAATTGTATGTATTATCAAAAATTAAAGCAAATATACAAATTAAAATTTGATATTTCAGCCCCTAGTTGGCGTGAGTCGTTTCCTATCATTCAAAAATCCCTAGATTCTTCTAATTTCGTCCAAATATTTTAATCTGCCCGGCTCATTGTTGGACAATCTGCTACCCAACTCACAAATCTTTACAATTCATTATTTGTCTTCAAAAATACGTCTTTGTGGACAGTTTTCCTTTGTACTCGTATATGTTTTTTCACTTTTTGAAGAAATACTTCTATACGCACGCTTGATTTGGGGAGTAAGTTGTCATTCAAATACAATTGAAGGGAAACTATTTTGTATTTAAAAAATAAATATCATACGACATGTCATTGTAACTACGATAATGAAAATCAATAATTGTGTGGTCTAAAGCATACACTTTTTCTTCTATAATCGTCCTGAACGTTTTAACTATGTAATCATTTAAGTTTTATACTTCGCAAATAAATGTATTATTGTTACTACAGCCCCACCTAGCGCCGGTGACACACAAACTGGCACACTTTCTAACGGCCGACAAAACAAACGGCCACTTCACGGCTGTTTAGCGGCGAGTTCGCTTTCGATAATCACCAGCAGGAGGGCGGACCGAGTCTGCAGCAACACGTCCGTGCTGAACTGCATCAAAACCGGCCTAGTGCATTCGGAGATCAGGGTTCAAGTATTACGTAAGCCCCGTGGGGGGGAGGTATTTGCTTTGCTTGTTTCTTTGCAAAGTTAAGAAATATTTACACTCATTTTTGCTGACAAGGGGGGGTTAATAAAAGATCGTCCCAGGGCATCGGTATTCGTGAAATCGTCTGCGACTGCTCGTTTACCCCCTTATACTACAAAAAAAATAAAGTTCCCGCATTTACCTACAAAACAATAGCCAAAATCAGTCTGAGACACATGTTATGCAACATCTACTATTTACAATTGGCCACATGTGTTATCACAGCCGCTATCACCAACACAAACACCATTTGTTTAAACATCGTTTATTGCAGCCAGCGGTTGGTGGTCGCGGAAGCAGCTCGCTACACTATCGCGTTTCGCGCGGCTCGCGACTCTACCGGAGAGTACGATCGATTGCTCGCATCCGAACTTAATCCCGCACATACTTATCTCGCTATCACGTGGGCTACACCCGCTATGCTATGAGCGAGTTATATATATGTATATTAAATATATATATACAAAGGTGACAGTCATCTATCAACGCACAGCCCAAACCACTGGACGGATCGGGCTGAAATTTGGCATGCAGTTAGATGTTATGACGTAGGCATCCGCTAAGAAAGGATTATTAGAAATTCAACCCCATAAGGGGGTGAAATATGGTGTTGAAGTTTAAATGGATTTTGCGGTTGAAGCCGCGGGGCACAGCTAGTCGAGGACATAAATTTAATAACAGCGTTTACATTTGATAGAGATCTTTAAGAAGTCGGTGATCCCTGCTCCCTGTGGTGCACGAGCAGACTGCTCATCTCCTCAAATATAAAAGAAGGGGCAAACGAGCAGTCGGAGACACTATCAGGACCACCGACGCCCATAGACATTCGCATGAAGCCTATACAGATGCGTTGCCCTCCTCCCTAATCAAAAAACCACCTATTTACACCGCCACTTTACGGCGGTATCGCGTAAGCGAGAGGTACCTCCCGGTAGTGCCAGCATGCACACAGCACTACCTCTTACCACTGCACTATAAAAATAAACACAAACTATATAAAACCTGTCCAGAAATAGACATCGCGTGCACAGGTCGTACAAATAGACCGGCGTGCGTGCTACACTAGGCGCGGACCGCACACAGACATCCGCACAAACAAACACGCCATGTACAGCGCGGAGGGCCGCGGCGGGGCTGGCACTAAGTAACAGTAACAGTCAACAAAATAAAAGCTCATTACAGTTCGACAGTGTTAAAGGTTTTTAGCATGAAAACTTCTATTTTACTTTTTTAACTTCACTTTTTAGAGATGCCGTCGCACGATTTAGCGACTCTCAGTGACCGGTCACAGTAGAGTCGCCGCGTCTATAATCTTGAAGTGTCTAGTTGCTGTATTCATAATTCAGCTTCTAAAAAGCTTCTAAGTCGCCCGTCACCGCGTCTAAAATTCGCGAGTGTGCTGTCGCCCTTAGGCGTGAGACGGGAAGCTGTGACGTCGCGTTAGCAAACATGCTGTAGAGGTACCCTACCTCACATCCACAAGATGTTTCGAGTTTTTTCCTTTGCTCGATGGAGAATGTATTTACGCATACCCCCATGCCGCACCTCCTCCATCCTTACGGTCTGCTTGACCGTAAGGATTGTGTTATAAAAAATGCTACGATTTAGCTTTGATTTCCTGGGTTAAATATATAATTTAAATACGGATTTTAAGTTTTCACTTCTATCAGCAATCCATGGAGGAGGTGGAGGGAGAGCAGCGCATCAGTATAACCTCTATGCGGATGTCTATGGGCGGCGGTAGACATGGAATTAGCTCCAACCTCTCGTTTGCCCCTATTAAAAATTATCCTCCTCTAGTACGAGTTGCGAGTGGCAGCCCTGAGCGCAGTAGCAGCCGTCCCACGATGACGTACAACGGGCAGGTGCGCCCAGTTGCATAACACGCTCGTAATGCAAACAAACAACTCTTTAAACTACCAGGATAACATTAGTTAGTAGGAGATGCTTGCCTGTATACACACATATCTACTTATTACATATCTACAAACTTATGTGATCCTGGTTGTTGATACTTATGAAGTAGAGGTGTGTTGTAGGCGAATCAGCCTTACACGATCGGGGAAGTAACTCACAAACACAATTATGAGATAATTAGACCTAATCATGTCATAAGTAACGGTAACTTATTGCAGCTACTAGTTGTGCCATTCGGTTTTACCCACGCGAAGTATCCGCCCAGAAAAAAAAATTATAAAATATAATTAAAACAATGAAAAGAAAAACTGACGTATGCCCAATATTACCTAGTTAATGTTACTAAGGGTCTGACCTAAATGTTCATTGGTTAGGAACTAGGGTCCAACAGTACCCGGAGGGTTGGGTCGTGTCACGACTAGGGTTAGATTTTTATAGTATGTGGAGAGAGGAGGCCTACCGCGTACCGGCGCGACGCTTATGGACCTCCGCATGATTGTAATGCAGATGCGTTGTCCTTCCTTTCTCATAGCCCTCCTTTTTCTACTTTTTTATAATCTAAGGGGGCAAACGAGCAGTCGAAGCCATTTTCATGTCTACCGAGTAAAATATACTCATTCGCAAAAAGAGTTTCGAATTAAACAAAGAATCTTGTTGTAGAAGCTCTTGCACGCCCATAGTATTTGCCCTCCCCTCCTCCACCCCTCCACGGGCCACCGGATGCACACACTCCGCACAAAACGCCGTCACTTGACACCGGCACGTGTCGCGTTGCCCAATTCCTAGAGACAAACTTGAAAGACACCGAACACTAAGCTACTTCGCCGTACCCGTAAGAAATCGACTCCCAATCGACTAGAGTTACCGATACACAATCGATATCGACTCTCAATCGACTAGAGTTACCGACATAATCGCTCCACTCGTAGCCATCGATTGCCGCACCTACCGCGAACCCGTTCAGCTGTATTCGCGGTACCGGCCATTGTGTGGCGTGTTATGGAAAACACGGTGACTTCCGCGATTGGGCCTCACATGTACCATTTTTATAACAGGTAGCGACATTGTAGCTTTGATAGCTGTGTTGTCGCGTTTCGTTTGTGTTCGCGAGGGGACGGAAATTCGATCAATGTAATCAATTTGAACACGATCGATCAATTCAATTCGATCAATGTAATCAATTACAATCATGCGGACTTCGAATACAGTTTGAACTGTTGATCTATTAATTTGTAAATAAAAACTAAATAAATATTATGTTATAAGTTATAACTTATAATGTTCCGACTAGTCGGCAAAGACCGCCGACTACCCGGCTTCCTACTTTTTAGGTATCCTACTAATATTATAAATGCCAAAGTTTGTTGGTATGTTTGTTTGTTACTCCTTCACGCAAAAACTGCTCAACCGATTTTCATGAAATTTAGGACACACACAGGATAGTTTTTATCCTGAAAGAATGTTTCTATGGGATGCCACGGGATGATTTTCTATTTTTCACGGGATCGAAATTTACGCGGCTGAAACCGCGAGGCGCAGCTAATAATTTTATAAGTTTTAAAGTCTACAGTCATTATGTCCACACAAAGAACACAAAACGTGCTGTGTACTTCCTACGTTGTAATTTTTAGTCATTACGTCTGCACAAAGAACACTAACTAATACTATGCACTGCAATCACCTATGATTAATCCGTTAGTTTGTTTGTAGTAAACGTCAGTTGGTACAAATTGTAAAGTCCATAGCCCTTGTCTGCACAAAGAACACTATACCACAGATTAATAAACTTAAACTATACGCCCTTATCTATCCTATAAACTATTACGAATAGGAACAATTTGTTTGTTATGAATAGGTTCCGAAACTACCGATATGAAAAATAAATTATATGTATTTGTTAGTAATAAGTTATTTTTTATGTACACCCAAATATGGCCTAAACTTTATACCTAAACGTTTCCGTTTATCAGGTCTGCTGGAAGAGATTCCTGTATGAAATAAGCTGTATCTTTGTACTTGCATTGTAAATTGTAATATATCTCGGTTTAGTTTCTTTCCATGTACATAAATTGTTAAATAAATAAAAATTCTTTTGCCATTAGATGCCGACATTATTTACATTTAACAAACAACAAGATAAACAACAGATAAGGAGTAATGTTGATCTATGTCGCATGCTCCTTTTTATACATGCAAACGAGCAGTCTGAGACATTTTCATGACTACCGACGCCCACAGAAATCCGCATAGAGGCTATACAGATGCGCCGCCCCCCTTTCTCCTCCCACCTCCATGGACCAATTTTTAAGAAGGCAATGCTGATGTTTTTTTGAAAAATAAAAAATATATCATTATGTCCACACAAAGAACACAACAATGTTTTGTGTACCTCGTACGTTGTAATTCCTAGTCATTATGTCTGCACAAAGAACTCTATGTACTACAACAAGAACCGAGTGTACCGATCTCTTGTCGCGACACACCGCGAGTTGTGTGAGTCACGGAGACAGAGAGCTTGTGTCATGCGGTCACGTGCGTAGTGTTCAGATGTTTGTTGTCGGACGCGGTGACGCGGCCGATGACGCGACGTGCGTAAGAGCTCCGGTCTTTAACTTGAACCTAGCAGGTTTGTACAGTAAGGGGGGTAAACGGGCAGTCGTCGGCGTCGGTAGTCATAAAAATGTCTCCCGACTGCTCGTTTGCCCTCTTATACTATTAAAAAAAAAATGTCTCGCGAATAAGCTTCTTACCTATCAAACTCTACTAAATTACGCTGGATCTTCTCTAAACTATAAAATCTCTCCAACAAATTAACCAAAACACCCCCTCCCTGGCCCCACTCCGGTGGCCCATGGAGGGGGAGAAGGACGGGCAGCGCGCCTGTATATCAACCTGTACGCGGACGTCTGTGGTCATGAAAATGTCTCCGACTGCTCGTTTGCCCCACTATCATCCGCGATATCGGCCGCCGGCTACAACAACACACAAGTGGCCCATTGTGCCGCCGCACAATGCGCGCTTCCTACCGGCGTGTTGTCAATTGCAGTTTGTTGCTCTTACACGACTGCACTGTACAACCGATTCACTTATAAACGAGCAGTCGGAGCCATTTTCACGACCGCCGACATGGACATCCGCATAGTGGTTATACAGATGTGTTGCACTCATTTCTCCTCCCACCACGCCACAGCACAGCTGTCACTTCACGCCGGTCTTATGTAAGCGAGAGGTACCTCCCCGGTCGTGCCGGCCCAATTCGGCTGCATGCATGCAGCGTGGCACTACCTCTTACTAAGCTCTCAGTATCCGACACCGCAATTCCCGCGTTGCTCTCGATCGGGCGATTCACATCTCGCACGAGGCTGCCCTGTCGCGTTTCGTGCAGACAGCCCAATGGCATCTACAATACAGCTAATTTATAATCCCCAGGAGTTGTTGAGTGTGCTTTGGTAAGAGGTAGTGCCAAACTGCATGCTTGCATGCAGTCGAATTGGGCCGGCACGACCGGGGAGGTACCTCTCGCTTACACGAGACCGGCGTGAAGTGACAGCTGTGCTGTCGCGTTTCGTGCGGTGTGTAAGTAGCCGGTGGCCCATGGAGGATGGAGGAGAAAGGAGGGCAGCGCATCTGTATAGCCTCTACACGGATGATTGTGGGCGTCGGTAGTCATGAAAATGGCTCCGGCTGCTCGTTTGTCCTCTTATATCGTAAAAAAAATATAAAAAAAGTCGTCAGCTCCGCCCCTCTCCGCAAGCAACGGCCCCTCCGCTGTAGAGAGGGCGGCGCCTCCAACTTCGCCCTTTGACCCAAATCGTAGTAATGTATGCAAAATAGAATCGACATTCAATTTGAAATCGACGACGTGAAGCCGCTGCTACAACGGCGCGTTTTGTGCGGTGTTGTCAAAGTAAGTAAAAGGTAAAGTAAAGTATGTAAGAGGTAGTGCTTGCATGTAGCCGAATTGGGCCGGCACGACCGGGGTACAAACTCGCATACACGACACCGGCGTAAAGTGACAGCTGTGCTGTCGCGTTCCGTGCGGTGTGTAAGTAGCCGGTGGCCCATGGAGGTAAGATGAGAAAGGAGGGCAGCGCATCTGTATAGCCGCTATGCGGATGTCTATGGGCGTCGGTAGTCATGAAAATTGTTCGTTTGCCCCCGTATAACATAAAAAAACAATCTTTAAAGGTATATGCAGATAAGTTGCCCGTTTCCCGTTCCGTCCGCTCCTTCCCCCGGAAAAACACACCACAAAAACCGCTACAGGACAAGCTGTCACTCCAGCACCCCCCCGGCCGTGTCGTCCCAACTCGGCTGCCAACTCACGTGCTCACTCACGTTTGTATAGCCTAGGAGGTAAACGAGCAGTGGCGCCACCTGATGTAAACCACCAACGCCCACAGACATCGGTAACACCAGAGGTTCAACAGATTCATTGCCGACCTTTGAGAAAAAATTAACTTCTCGGAGACCACATCGGTCCAGAAATACCGAGGGGAGCAGCCAAATTTTCCAACCAAACCAAACCAAATTCCAAATTGAAATGGTGCGCGGGATGAAATTGCGCTGATAGCGCACAGTAGTGGACTTTGGAAGATCTAGGCGGTGCCGGTGGAATTTTGAATGTTCACGTACAAAGACTGCGGAAACAAACACAGCTCCAATCGACCTCAAGACAACGAAACAAACTCTGCGGAAACAATTCGCGCGAACTTCCGCGAGCGCGACTCGCGAAATTCACCAAAAAAATGTACGAGGCCGGAGTCGAACCCGGGACCTTCGTCCGCGCCGCGCCAGCAGTTGAGGTTATTGTTGCACGCATAAACATCCTCATTTTTGTGTGGTGTTTGTTAACAACACCCGTGAGTCGAGTGTACACAAGCGCAGGCTAAACAAATTCAGCGTGCACCGCATCCGTAGGATATTTGCTTAACCCTCCTTCCTTCCAAACGCACAATTTCTACAACATTTTCCAAATTCTCACTTCACTAGTATTGTTATGAAAATTCAAAAATTAAAAGGTAGGGACATTTTTTTTATGGGATTGAGAGGGGGCATATGAGCAGTCGGAGCCAAATGCCAATATCTACACCCATAGACTTCCGATTAGGGCCTATGCAGAATACCACCTCCACGGGCCACAGGCTACTTAATTACTTACACATCGCACGAAACGCGACATCAAATCTACTAACTAAGTTACTTTACAACGGTGTCATGTAAGCGAGAGGTACCTCCCCGGTCGTGCCGGCCCAAGCATGCAGTGCTGCATTGCACCGCTATCAAACTGGAGCACCTGTACCGCATATGATACCGCTGCAAAGTGACAAGTGGTGCAGTCGTGTTTCGTCACACATTCCGACTGCTCGTTTGCCGCGCAGCCATCAAAAGATGCGCTCATCGGAAGGGTCCGACTGCTCGTTTGACCTTTACTAACCTGAATCCCCTTGACAAACCCTGCCCCCAGCAGCCCGGTAGTATTCGCTCACCTTGTCCCGATGCGAGTGCCTGTGGTGCTGCTGCTGCTGCGGCGGCGGCTGCCCCACCACCACCGGCAGCCCGTCCACTATGGTCACCACCACGCGCCTGTCGCGGCGCCGNNNNCCCGCCTGCGCCGCTGCTCGTCCGCCACCGGCTTGGAGAACACCGTCCTCCGCTCGAGCCCCTCCGCCGCCCTGGTGGCCGGCGTGTGGCTCTTGGACCGCTTCAGCAGGCGCATCACGTGCGACTTGATCGCGTCCGGCCTGCTCACGGGCTCCGGCTTGTGCTTGCACGACACCTGGTGGCCCATGGCGGGCGTCACATTCGACAGGCTCTT
>LUGF01041856.1:78136-90852 GCA_001625245.1 Calycopis cecrops
CGGGGAGGTAACGCCGCCATAAATAAATGGTTTTGCTTTCGCATTTCAGTTCAAGTATCCGGTGGCCCGCGGAGGAGGGAGGAGGAAGGAGAGAAATGCATCTGTATAGCCTCTATGCGGATGTGACGTCATGAAAATGGTTCCGACTGCTAGTTTGAGCCCCTAACTATAAAAAATATTAATTTTACGAAAGCTTGGCATAGTATAGATCGTACTCAAATAAAACCCAAGTCTACTTTTCACCACGAAAACAACAACTCTCTTAGATAGATTTCTATAAAGCCTCAGACAAAACCTAGCCCTTTATAATTCCTAGTCTCATTTCCAGCCAGTCTCAATCTCAGACCGAGCGCATAACGCAAACTCAGACATCAAACAGACCCCCGTCGTATCCCCACCCCTACCCCCACAGGGCAGCGAATAATACACTTTTGTACTTGGCAATGCTTCCCGCAATCCGCTATAGTAAAAAAAGCAAAGGCAATTAAACGCAGCTAGAGATCCGAACCAACGCGACGCGACGGGAGGTACGATAGTTAACAGACTTACGTTTGCCCGCAAAACGCGCAAAACGCAAAAAAACGTAAGTGCTACAAATATAAGTTTACAATGCTTTTTTTTTCTGTGATATTACTATAAATTAGCAGCAAATTATTTACCTAGTGCACAGGTATAAAAATGCGCGTGTATGTGTGCGTGTATGTGTGTCGGTGTCCTCTAGGGTTGCCACCCGTACTTTATAATAAAGTATAGTACGTTATTTCAAATATTTGTACTCTATATTTTATGACAACAATAAAGTACGCGGAAATACTTTATATTGCACAATCAAAAATCTATGGGATTCTAAAAGTGTAGACCGTAAGCATGCCACCGAAAACCTGTTTTACAATTAATATTAAATAGGCTGTAGCACTGATGATCAGCGTGATAATTCTTGTGAAAAGTGAATTAAAGTAGGTACTACCTACAATATTTTTTGCTAATTAAAATTATGTAAAACATTAGCAAGGATAAAACAAAATGTACTTTATTTTCCTACCATTTGTAGCCTATGTACTTTATTTGCAAGAGAAAAAGGTGGCATCCCTAGTGCCATCGTAGCTTTAAAACTGACGGATCGGTTTTTATCCAAATTTCCCAGCAGGGTTCAAGAATATCAGCTTCTCAATAGAGGGTTTAGTAAATTGACACAGTAGTTTCAGTCACGGAACCCTGGCAGCGCATCTGAACGGTCCCAGCGAGGACCGGCACGATGTGTTACAAGGACTCGCTAACGCAACTGGAATCTGTTGAGTAATAATAATTAGTATGCGCAATCAATGCTGAGCGTTATTTTATCGTGTAGGCAAATTACCTGCAGCACTTAATGCATGTTTATGATAATCGGACTTGGTCATTTTCAACTGCTACTCCCGTGAATTGTTACCATTTACAAGGGTCAACTCACACCAATAGCGCGGCGAAGGGCAGCGGAGCGGAGCGCAGTTTATGTGTCATATGAATTTCAACTTTATAATAATTATTATAATACTTATTATCCCATGAGAAACTCGAACGAGACGCGCGGATTCCCGCGACTGCTCGAGAAGTCGCTGGAATGCTCCAGAAGTCGCGAGCATTCGATAATAAGTACTATAGCAATGAAAATAAAGTTGAAATTCATATGACACAAACTGCGCTCCGCTGCGCTGCCCTTTTCCGCGCTTTTGGTTTTTGGTGTGAGTTGACCCTAAGTCATCGCAAGCCCAAAATAGTCACGAGACCTGCGGGAGGAGGGAGAAAAGTAATCTTGGACAAAGTAATTCTATTTACCCTCAATCAAAGCGTAGACAGTTTAACGTTACATCACATTATTCAAGAAAAAACATGGCCGCTGGGCGATGCCAAGCAATGGACCAAGGAGATCTTATTAAATAAAATGTATAAATAGTCTATTCACGCTAGTATTGTGTAAATAACAAAACAACAGGCCAAACTAATTAGAATATGTTTTAACGGACCCAATGTCACTCGCCAACCTAACGATGGTTTTTTTTTTGGTAACGTAGCTACGTACAACTGAGTTACCTCTACCGGCTAAATCCCTGCGGGTGCCTTCAGCCGCGAAAAAAAAACCTAACGATGTTTCATACGTTGAAATCCGTCAAGATGTTTAGGCTGTAGCCATTGAAATGTACTAACATACATATGGTCGAAGAGTATCACACTCCCGACGTTGAAGACGATCAAACGCAACTCCAACTGACACAAAAGGTGTCCTCACATGCAGCCAATGCACAATGGCACGAACATGACAAATGATAATTATTTTTTGATAGAATCTACGCTAGCAGAACTGAAAGCCCAGTGCAGCTTCATCTGGATGAGAGGCGAGTGCCCTAAGGTGGCTCGAGCCTCTGTAATTTGTGGTCGATGGGGGTGCAGACCCCCCTTCTTTCCCAGCTACTGGGAGAAGGCAAACCGGACTACTTACATTCAAAATCATTATAGAAGAGGTAGTGCCATACTGCATGACTGGCATGTAACCAAATTGGGCCGGTACGAACGGGGAGGTACCTCTCGCTTACACGAGACCGGTGTAAAGTGACAGCTGTGCTGTCGCGTGATTCCAATGTGTGAGTAGCCGGTGGCCCATGAAGGTGGGAGGAGAAATAAGGGCAGCGCATCTGTATAGCCTCTATGCGGATGTCCATGTCGGTAGTCATGGAATTGGCTCTGACTGCTCGTTTGCCGCGGCTAAGCTTGTACATGCGAACGCGTATGACGTCACGAGTGCAAACTGTTTTCGTTCGCAAGGACTCGCAGGTGAGCGAGATCACCCGAGGTCGGTATATCCTGGCTGCGGAGGTCGATGCGTTTTTTTATCGAAGACTCTTAAGGCGCGTGCTCTTTAGGCAATATTTTTAAACACTTGATTAAATAATTTACCTTTTTTTAACTTTTTCACTTTCTATTGCTGTCGCTTTATAAAAAGTTAAAATAATCAGTGACCATGGTGCTGTAAAGTTTCTGAAACGACGGGCTTGTAAAATCCTATTAATATTATAAATGCGAAAGTTTGTATGTTTGTTTGTTTGTTACTCCTTCACGCAAAACGTGCTGAACCGATTTTCATGAAATTACACACACACATATAGAGTAACTTGGATTAACACATAGGATAGTCTTTATCACGAAAAAATATTCCTATGGGATGCCATGGGATGATTTTCCACAATATCGAAATTCACGCGGGTGAAACCGCGGGGCGCAGCTAGTGAGTTATATTTGCGTAAACCAACACATTAAAAGTGGAAAGAGTATACAGAAGTATAGTATTTACTATTTAACATGAATGTAATATGAATATCCCATCAAGAAGTGCCAATATATTGTTCTGTTCACAAACATTGTAACAAAATAATGATAATGTTTTAAACAAAATAGATGATAAATTGTTTATGAAACGTGTTGCCGTGCCTCACTTGGAGTGGAGAGCAGAAATTGTTGCAAAAACAATGTTCTAACTTGTTTACGAATAAATGTTGTCTAATGAATGCCCTTGCATTACGATATTTACTGACCCATATTTTAAGTTCAATTTAGTAAGGTACATCATTGCAGTTCCAAATTTGGACGGCACGGGGCGGTACTAATAGCGGGTCACATGAGTGACAGCTATTAGCGTTTTGAACCTGTTTTTGAGACTTCAATTGAGTCTTCTTCATTTGAGACGTAGCACCGTTCTGGACCTACCAACACCCAAAAATCCTCAATTTCCTAACGCCAAATTAAGGCCCTCGCCCACGATGCAGTCGCGCGTTTGCTAAACGCGCGACTGCATCGCTACAAACTTAAGCGTGGGCACACAGCGAGCGACCGCGTCTGTATTGATGCTACGCGCGACAGCATCGCGACTTCATCGCTACAAAAATACGCCTGTGAGCGAAGGCCCTAAGGCTACTAGAAACAAGTAATACCTCGGTCGCACCGGCCCGATTCAGTAGCAATGCAGCAATAACAGAGACTATTTAACGATTATGTAGCGCCGTGTACCAGGGACACAGGAGTTGCAAGAGGCAATGATCACACGTACGTATCGCAAACGCAGCCAAAGTGCACACAACTAGGCCACGGCATGTCGCTATTAGTTTTTTCCACATCTCTCATAAAAATGTCGCTTTTTATGCGCAAACGGACGTGGCGCAACGTGCCCCAAGTACGTTGAAATGTCAAGTGTATCTGGTCCAGTGGTAGATATATTAATATTGCAATTTGCAGTCGAATGCAACTCCTCAATTTGGCTCAATATTCAGTCTATAATATCGTAGTTCCACGCTGAACCGGTAAGAGACATACCCACCTCTCTCAGACCCAGCGCCGGATTAAGCTCTGGCGGGGCCCGGGGCTGGGAGTAAAAAAGGGGCCCCTAATGGACACAAAAATTTTCGTCATAGTATAATATCATAAAATGAACAGTATAATTATTACCTACTTGTACTTTGAGTAACAAAAAAAATGCATATTATTAATGCCCACAACTATACTGTATGTATTTTTATAAGTTTTCACGTACCTATTCAATAATATGGTAATTTGCAATTATGATTGGAATTAAGTGATTTCGAGAAATAATTTTAGATTTCAGTAGCTTTAAACAAACAGCCGCAACTAGATAGATACCTACTTATTCAACAAGTTGTCTTTGTTTATCGAAGTAATGTAGAATGTTAATAAAAATATTATGCACCTATGTCAGCAATGCTTCCCTGCCTGCGCAGTAGTAATTTTGTGATGCCCTTTTTGAAATACAGAAAGTTACAAACTCGTCAACGGCTTTTGATACTACTGTATTTTGAGCAACTTAGAACTTTTCCCTGCTAAGAAGTAGTTCAAATTTTGGAAATTTTGGAGAATGGCGATAATGCAAAACTTCTAATAAGGAGAAAAAGATCACGTCAACGTCCATTTTGTTACAGCGCGCGAGCTACTATCGCTTTCAGAGTCGCGGGGAGATGGAGCTGTCGATGTCGGGCCGTTTGACCGTTATAATAATAGTTAAATTAGTTATTATAATCTCTCTCATATGGGATGCACCCCCATCTTCGTCTTTCAATCGAGAGAGAGAGAGAGAGATCGGTACCCCTCTTTTGACCCCAAGCTGCCCGACGAAAAATCATAGCAAACAGATTTTTTTTTTATAGTACAGGGGGCAAACAAGCAGTCGGGTCACCGAGATAATGGTGTTTTCCGACGGTGCGGTATTGGACTTCTCTTCGTATCCGCAGCATTAATTCACGTCCGAATGGAACTCCCCAAAAGATGCTGCTACCTTGTCGTGGTTGGTGGGCTTGCATGGCATTTCTCTATGATCCTTGAGGGTATGCAGGACAGGACTAGTTATACCGGACAGACTTGGTGGAACAGGCCAGACTAAGAGCAGCTTGACTCGGGGTACTCCCCCGTCCCTCTGAATCAGCAGACGGTGGCGTGGATTGGAATGAGTAGCGGGTCCGATTTGGACATTGGTTACAGGGTCCTAGCGGCAATCGGACGCCATCGTACAGTTCGGACGTCGTAGTAGAGACTATTCAATGGCAGCCGGACCGTCTCCAAGGAGGATAGATCTGGCCTTTTCAGAGTCCTTTTTAGATTCGGGACCCTCCAATTATAGCCGCCGGCACTCGCAGGGGTTTAGTCGATATTGCACTCCCAAATGTCGAGTCCGACATTGGCCTAGGGGCCACCCGGGCTCCTAGGTAGGTATCATACCTAAATGTATCCCCCTGCGTCAACTGCGTCAAAAAACAAGGTTCAAAAAGAAAGAGAATCTCAAAGATACCACAATAACTTAGAGAACGTCTGTCGTACTATGTAAGGTTAAGCGTTGAGGTAAAGCAGCAGCTTGTAAGATAGGGGTACCTAAGGGTGCCAGAGATAAACGAATAATATGATGCTTCTGGGTCCTTTGAATATTCCATTTTTTTTATACTGGACAGGCTTGCGTTTGGTCACTGTCTCACCTGGTGGAAAGTGTAGACTTGGCCGACGATGGGGCACGTATGCCTAGAAGGTAAATATTCACCCTCGATTTAAAGATTTCCAGGTTATAGGTGTGAGGGAATACAGACGTTGGTAGAATTGGCTTTTGTTCGATTTTTAGGGAGCTAGGAAGCTTTTTTATTTTGCCAATTTTACTCAAATGGAAGGCTTCTTGTTGTAACGGTAATAATTACCGTGGCATATAGAGTGTCGTTACATTCTAGGATCGTCTGTTATTTGTATCTTTCATCAGATCAAAATTCCTTAGCCTGAAGTCTTCAAATGGCATTCCTTCTTTGCCGCTGCCGAATGCACTTTTAACCAACCACTTATTAACCATATAAGTAATTTATTTAAAAGATAGACTTCAAAAAGTACTAATTAGTAGTAATTTAAAAATTTTGAATAGCAATGGCTAATGTTGTGATATATTATTTTTTATGCATTTAATGGTTGAGATGTAGGTAATGCCTTTTTGTCTCACAAATTCTCGTACATTTAATATTGAATAATAATAAATAGTTATTGCAATAATTTGTCCTTGTTGAATTTGAAATCTGATTTAATATACTTAGGTATATTTTTTATTACTTTTAATATCTGACAATAAGTTTTCTTGACACATGGGGCCCCCTTGACTCGCGGGGCCCGGGGCTATAGCCCCCCCTAGCCCCCCCCTAGATCCGGCGCTGCTCAGACCCCGTCCAGATTGAGCGAATCGCGCGCGTATTAGGCCTGATTACAAACAATTTAACGAGGTGATCGGGGTTCAAGGCCCTCACGAGTCGTGTTTCTTTTTTTATGTCTTTCTTTTTTTACATTATTATGTTGCACATTAAATATAATAAAAAAGTACTGAACTATATTTATTACTATTTACTAACTACGTGTGTGAAATTTTGAGGGACTTGAAACCCGACCACCTCGTTAAATTGTTTGTAATCAGGCCTAATACGCGCGCGATTCGCTCAATCTGGACGGGGTCTTAGGCGATAAAAACAAACGCATCTCGTTCCATGCGTCGTTTTTCCGATGGCCCGTCGAGTGCTCAGAGTACCGCGCCGTGGAAGCCGGCGGGGGTGCAGCGGGTGGCGCGGCGCAGATTGCGGATGTTCAAATGTCAGATGCTAATTTAGGTGCGCGCGCGCCGGGGATAGCTCGGACAGTCTGGTACCACTGTGTACGCTAGTCTAGACTCTACTTCCCCTTCTCTCTTCTAAGTGCTAGATTAGTCTAGATTCAATTAATATTATAAGTTAATTTTAGAATTCCATATCTGAAACGGAAGAAGCAAAACCCGAATAGAACAGTGATCTGTAGTTCGTCTGTCAATATTTTTTATCTAGGTAACTCGTTAGGGACAAACTCTGACTAAAATACACATTAATTCAACTTGATACCAAACGCCTATTGTCTGTACATGCATTTGTCTAGTGGAGATTGAATTTTAACTAGGTAATATGGAGGGGGAGAAGAAAGAGGAGCAGCGCATCTATCTAATATATAAAATTCTCGTGTCACAGTTTTCGTTGCCATACTCCTCCGAAACGGCTTGACCGATTCTCATGAAATTTTGTGAGCATATTGAGTAAGCCTGAGAATCGGTCAACATCTATTTTTCATCCCGATATTCCCACGGGATCGAAAGTTACGCGGGTGAAACCGCGGGGCGCAGCTAGTAATATATAAAAGTCAAAGGTGACATAGTCATCTATCAACGCACAGCCCAAACCACTGGACGGATCGGCCTGAAATTTGGCATGCAGGTAGATGTTATGACGTAGGTAGCTGCTAAGAATTTTTAGAAATTCAACACCTTAGGAGTGAAATGGCGTGTTGAAGTTTATATGGATTTCTTGGAAATTAAACGCGGGTTAAACCGCGGGGCAAAGCTAGTCTGTATAACATGTATGCGGATGTCTATGGGCGTTGTCTTGTCATGACAATGTCACCAGCTGCTCGTTTGCCCCCTTATATTATAAAACTAATACCTCCAGTACACAAGTGCATGTATAGACGCCACAAAGCCACCGAACTAGCTACCGCCGGTAGTTTCACATATTCATAGCTGCGGATAGGGATCGCATACAGGCGGTCGCCCGGAGGCGTCTGCGGCGCGCAGTCTGGCGCGCCCCATCACGGGGCTCGGGAGGCCCGGGGCGGTGCCGGCAATAGAGGCACTTGAACTTCCATCTCGAGCGGTGTTTTTATAGACGAGCAGTCGGAGCCTCTTCACTGTGAAACATGTGTTGTCTTGGTACCAACTTCCCCCTAGACCAGCCTATCAGACTCATAGTATACGAAATTGTCGAAGAAACGCAAATATTTCTCTGGCGAAGTTATTGTTGCCTAGTTCAATATTTCAGCCGCTTGAATGCAGTATTCATTCAATTAGAGACCGTTTTATATGCATTTGCATATGCAAAATATGCATATTTGAGCCATTTCATAATTGCTTGCATTAGCCCTGAAATGTAGTTCATCGTGCATAGCTACATTTATATTTTTTTATTCTTTTGTTGTTTTGTTTATTAGTATAAGGGGGCAAACGAGCAACCGGAGCCAAAACTACCGACGCCTAAAGACATCTGCACAGAGGCTATTCAAATGTGTTTCGCCCGCCCTTCATCTTCCTCCCTCTTACATGGGCCACCGGCTACTTACACACCGCACGAAACGCGACAGCACAGCTGTAAATTTACGCCGGCCTTATGTAAGCGACAGGTACCTACCTCGCCGGTCTACCTCTTACTTATCATGCATATTATCGCCACATTTAAAGGTTTTTTTTTGGCGTAGGGGGCAAACGAGCAGTCACTTTCACAACTACCGACGCCCATAGACATCCGCACAAAGACTACACAGATGCGCTGTCCCCCTCTCCTCCCACCTCCACTTATTATTTTATTTATTTAGTGCACAGACAAAGTTCTGAACAACGTCTAACTCGTCTGTTACGAGTGGCGTTGCCTACTCCAACTTTGTTAACTGACGGCTCGCCTGACGCGGTGTAATCAATTAGTTCGCGAAACACTCAATTATACAGCGTTCGCGTTATGAATGCAGTGACGTCAGACGGTCCGCAGCCAGGACGTTCTTAATTCAAATTTTCTTATTTTAAAGCAGAAAATTAAAGAGTATGCATATAGCTTATGTATTCCTGGTACTTTGTATAGATTTTGTATTAAGTTATCGTGAGTGAAATTGCTTCATTGTAGCTGAATATGACTGACACGACCCTTGAACCTCGTGCATATATAATTCCCCAGTAGTGACGGCTGTGTTGTCGAGTTTCGATCGGTTAATGTTCAACACGCCGGCGATAGTAACTGGTCCAACTTTGTTGCTTGCTTTGACACCGACACGGCTGAATGAACTAGGTCACTAATTACTCAATTATACAGTGTTCGCGTTATGCATGCAGTGACGTCGTCGTACCGTCCTACAATTAAAGTCGTTCTTAATTCGAATTTGCTTATTTGCCGATTTTAATACACAACAGAGTATCCTTATAACTTATGTGTTCCTGGTATTTCGTATCCTTTAGACTTTGTATTAAAATATCCTGAGTTTACATACAAATGCTGCATTGCAACTGTATATGGCTGGCACGTCCGAGGCAGAGATACCTGTCACCTGGATAGACAATAAACGCGAGTTTCCATGGCGACACACTAGTTTCGTATGTATTAAATTATCACGAGTGCCATTGCTGCATTGCAATACGGATTGTGGGCCAGATAATGCCACTGCAATCTTAACGCGAACAGTCCGAGCTCACGAGCTCATCCTATCACGCGGCCACAGAGTGACGCCGACCGCAAGGGGACAGCAGAGGTCATCCGTCAACCGCCGTACGACCGCAAATCGCGCGTGTACCTCCAGAGGTGCTTACGTAATTTTTGTCAGACGAGTAACTTGGCGGAGCAAAAAATGTAAATATATATTCCCTCAGATCCCGGCCAGTATTTATGGAGTTTACTGTATATGCAACAACTACGTGACACAAAGTGTGTGGTACTAAATACAGGTAATAGTTACTTGGTTTTTTTTTCGCTTATATCGGCAGTCCCAACTCCCAGCACAACTATGTTTTTTTTTAATCACAGCAATTGTTGTAAGGGAATAAACGACACGCGATTTGTTTATTTACAATTACTACATTCATTCCATATACTATCTACACCAGCGCCATTTTGGGAGGTTTTTGAACCGTTATTTATGGCACTCAGCTTGACTGGATTCACCTATGCTAAATTTGATGCAACAAATGCAACCTACTCGACGCAATATCACTATCCAAATCAAATATTTCTCTATTTATATTCCTCATATCGAACCGAACCCAACTCTTTCCAACTTTCACCACTAAGCCATAATATTTGCTCCTCAACTAATCCTATTTCGATATTAACGGGATCAAAGTGTTCTTAAACTACTAAGGCTTTCCAAGTGCGAATAGCTTAAGGAACACGCCCAAAACTAGTTCACTTAACACACACTTCCTACAATTTTGACATAGCTTATTTTATATTATGATTATGTTAATGCATAACAGACTAGTGATGCGACTCGAATCATGTTTTCACTCGAGTTACATTTTCACTCGAGTGACTTTTTGACTCGAGTGTAACTCGAGTTAGGGAACAATCTTACTCGAGTGACTCGAGTCGCAAATTCCTACTCGAGTCGCATCACTATAACAGACCAATCCCAGTAAGCTTACATCGAATAGACGTTACAGATGTATTTAACGATTTTCATACGAAGAGGACAAAAAACTATATTTTATTTCGTTTCATTTTAATTTTTAAATAGAAAGTAGTAATGTTAGTAGCTGTTAACCAACTTCAAATGCTTAATCTAATGCTTGTCGTGCGACGAGAGGTGGGATATATTTGTTGCTCTTTCCCGCAAAACTACTCGACAGATTTGATAAATATTTTTTTTTATAGTATACGTGGCAAACGAGCAGTCGGACCCATTTTCGTGACGATTTTCTTACAGACACCTTGCCCTTTTATTCCACGGGCCACCGGCTACTTACACATTTGTCACAATTAGAAACAACAACATATCTCCGCTCCAGCTCGCTATTACGGGGTATACAGAGACATAGATGCGTTTCAGATACGTTGAGATGTCATCTGCAATAACATCAAATTTTTACTAAAAAAAGTGTGCGCTTTACATCACACAACTGAAGTAAAACTTAATTATTGATTTTCATTACCGTAGTTACAATGAAATAACATGCCATATTATATTTATTTTTTATTTCTTAAATACAAAAAAGTTGCACTTAAATCGAATTTGATTTTTTTTTATAGCAAAGGCAAACGACTTACAACAGGGTCACCTGATGTAAAGTGATCACCAACACCCACAGACATCCGTAACATCAGAGGTCTAACAGATGCGTTGCCGACCTTACCCGAAAGAATAAGCTCTTTTATTTATATTTCTATAATTAATATAATATTTGAATTCATTGTGTGATTTTTGTAACGCACTCGCCAATTTACTTTCCAAGTCAAGCGCGCGTTTAGAAGTTTTATTTCAAAAATTTCCTTAGGATGTAGGTAGGTATATTAGACGGGTGAAAACCCTCAGCCCTAACTACAAATGCACGTCTGTGCACGGCGGACGGGCGAAATCGTTGCGTGCGAGATTTAGACGCGCGATAATTGCAAAACTCACAACCGGGAACTAATTGATTGGAGGAAGCGCTTGAACACATCACCATCATCACACTTCGTCTCTCCAGCAGTGACGTCACACTCCATTACAGACGAAATCAGCAAGCACGAGTGGTATTTCTCGCTCATGATATGCTGTTAAATCTCTAGTTGTTTTTTTAGGGTAAGTGGCCAATTTCACTACTACCGACGGCCATAGATCCGCACGTAGGGTACTCTATCTGCGTTGCCCTTCTTCCTCTTCCATAGACGACATGTTCTGCGCTTAACAAAAAATTTGGATAAGCCGAATGAGCTCATCTGGGTTATCCAATTTTTTTGTTCGTAATAACATGGGTTTATTTCACATTACACACTATTTATCATGACGGTGTCTGTACATACTAATTGAGGTAGCCACTATTTAGGGGGCAAACGAGTAGTCGGAAGCATGTGAGTACCCCCGCCCACAGACATCTGCTTAATTGTTATGCAGAGGCGCTGCCCTCCTTGCCTTGTCCACACGAAACGCGATGTATAGTGGAGAAGGGTATGAATCTGCGATAAGCTATGATAATAATAGTATAATTAGCTATTTTTGAACTATTATCGGATGCATCTCTCCCTTCTTCGGGGGTTTGTCTCTCTATCGACCACAATGATAAGAGATATCCTTCGGACTAGACTGTTAGTTTACCAATTCCTATTCCCCCTACTTCAGGAAACGCGACAGCACAGCCGTCACTTTACGGCGCTATCGTGTTAAACGAGAGGTACCTCCCGGTCGCGCTGCAGCGTGGCACTACCTCTTACATGTTCGTTGGCGCTGGTAGTCGACAAAAACACAAAAACATCCAAACATTCTTCAATACACCGACAACGCGGCGCACATACATAACGGCTACCAGGCGCGCACGAGCGCGGCGGAGGTGGCGCGCGCGGAATCACAATGAGACGTTATTATCGAGGCGTCTCGATATGGCGCGGCCCTCGGTTGTGACCAGAGCTACGCGG
>LUGF01041857.1:0-14324 GCA_001625245.1 Calycopis cecrops
AAAGATGTGATTGAATCTTATAAAATAAATATTTTTCTACTTAAAGCCAAACACCAAAATATACTATTATTGGCACAGATATCCCCAATAATGATATCAACTAATGATATTTAGTCATCAGATATGTTAGGGTATAAACAAAATAATTTTTAACTTTGTATAGATATAAAATATTATATACAATAAATAATAAAAAAAGGTTTTTTTTATCAGGATACAGACAAAAGTACATGATTATACTGCCTAACTACAACAATGATAGCACAAACATGTCTTCACGATTATTGCATAATCCGGATAGGCAGAGACATACCTATTACATATATATAAAGTGACGTGAAGTGATGAAGTACCATTTATTATAATCAAGAACTTATTTTTAGTATTTGTACTGTTGTCTATGACGAAATATTGAGAGTCGCGTGAGTCCGCAGGTGTAGTAAGTACTCTACTTACTTATCTCGTACTTAATGCGTTTTCAATATATTCAAGATTAAACAAAAATACGTCAGCATTATGCTCAAATAATATGGAGTTTCTTCAATAAATCGGAACAACCAAATAAAACATTTCTATAAAACTTGACACACTTTTTTCTATCCCATACCATCCAAAATATTTATTTTGTCGGCCGTGACCAACACAGTGCTCTCTGAGGGATGCGCATGTCTAAGGGTGCTTTTATAAAGAAGCAGGTTCCCGGCGCCGACCGGCGCCGACCAGCGCCGACTACGTTTGCAATGAACACAAGTCTTATACGAGTATGACACGAGATACATTGTCCTGCATTTTCAAAATACTAATATATTAATTTAATACTAATATAATAAATACTAATATATTATACAAACATTTTAAATAACTATTTTCCATAAAAAATAAGTCGTCGTCCGATGAAGTTGACGACATGATGGTCACTACAGGCCGATTTCGGCGCTGGAAACCTGCTTCTTTATAAAAGCACCCTAACACTGGACGTTTTTTGGCTGTTGAATGAATGAATGAAAATGAATGAACGAAATAAGGAGTGGCAGTGAACTACAAGTAAGGGGGAGCTTAACAGATATAACAAACAGTTCATTTAAGTTGTAGATAGAGCTAAAAGTAATTTACGACATAAATAATATTTGAAACAATTATAATCTTCAATTAAGCACTTAGCTTTGAAGGTTTTAATCCTAAAATTTTGTTACAATCGAAATTTTGAGAGTAACCTTTTAATATCCAAATTCTTAGGAGTAGGTTTAAGACGATTATAATAAAGTGGCGAAAGCAGATCAAAGACATACGTACTTTTCGGATAGTTAATTTTATATTAAACATTTTTTTTATTAGACTCATGGAGTACCACGTCGCATGTACAAATTATATTAAGCGACATGACATGTCGTGATATGTCATATATTATATATATCTTACTAATTACTTTTAGTAAATTTTGCCAAGTCTAATTCGTATCTAGGATCACTCTAGGGCTTTTTAAATATCTTTGGATTAACTATAGTAATTGTTTTATTAAGGTTAACTAGCCCAATCAATTTGTGAGGTAAGCCCTGGTCAGTCGCTTATAATCGACTGCATTTCTAGCTGATTCAGGCATAGCCTATGATAATTGCTCCATTAAGTAATTAGACATTATCATTAAATATTTTTATGGTATTAGACAGTTCTTCAAGAGATGTATGTAATGTAAACTTGAAGATCGTCAGCATATATATGGAAGTGCAGAGATATCGGTTTTGTGAGTACATTTATAAAGACTGCAAATATAACACCACCTTGAGGAATATCAACAGAGATATCATACCATCTCGCGAAATTATTGTCGATTTGTACTCAATATTTACTTTCATGGAGATAAATAATATTATGGTAACGGTGTATTGTCGATGGGGAATTATTAAAAGATAACAGAATACTTTAAATGATTTTATGATCTACAGAGTCAAAATCTTTGCTAAAATCAATAAATTTGTAGGATATTAATTGGACTCATAAAATTGTTATTAAACTTAAGTAAATGATCATTATCGCCGATTTCATATGATAGGTATTATTTTTTTATAATTTTGTAAATTATTATATACTTTTGTAAATTGTTATATACCTTGCAAATAGACAGTATTATCTAAAATGTTGTATTTAAAATTTATTAAGAGTAAATTGAAATAAGTATTTCCATAATCACAATTGTGCAACGGTAATTTTACTTGTTTCATACCCAAGATGACAAAATTCGGCTATGCAGAATTTCTATGTTTTTAAGATACGCATGATTTTTGTCTTATAGTCATATTCATTCATTATCATATCATTTTTACCAAAATATATAATTTTCCAGTATCACTTATTAGCTTATTAGATGATTTGTCATTTTTTAATTTGTAAATATTATAATAATACAATTACAAATTTACTTAAATCTCAATGTCAGTTTTGTAAAGAAATAAGTTTAAAAAAATGTAGTAGAAATCGAAAAAAAAAATGGAATTTGGTACCTTAAATTCTAATAAAATCACAACACAAACGCAATCAGCTTAAATTTAAACTTGTAAAAAAATAATTTATGATGGCGAACTTAAGACCCTAAATATGATATTAGACGAAAATACATATTCGACTACGTTTTTTTGGCAAAAAAAATTGTATAAGTACTTGCTTAACTTAATATTACCTACATTTTCCTCATTTCATCTCATCTATTATTTTGTTACCGATAAACCTACTATGTCAACTACTTGTCCGTTCTCAGGCGAGATATTTTCAGTTAGTTTTGTTTAAATAACAAATTGGATTTTATGTAAGGTTACCATAATTATATTGTGGGAGATGAAAATTAAAATTATCTAAGCCCTTAATTAATACTTGAGTTAAATTGAAACAAGTTTAATGTTTTAACATCCTTTGAGCATTAGGCTCTAAAAAATGTTTTTTACCCAACATAGGCACGCTAAGACATGGTGTGTTAAGATACATTTTGCCACTCTAGGTGAATTCAATATTGTCATAGTAATTTCCATATTATAGTTCATTCAAAATATTGCTTATTCTTGAACGCTATTGAGATTCTCGTGAGTGATTTTCTCAAACGATACCACTCTCATAATAATTTATTAATTCTATTCTAGTTTATGATAGATAATTGTTAAAGCCACACAGTATACTTGATAACAGATACCTGGTTTGGCTACACTATGCAAAATTGCTTTCGAGCCAATCTTGAGTGTTTACATCATAAATTACCGTTGATGGCTTTGTAGCTCATTTAGTCGTCATTCTGTTTGAAGTTTCTGCTTTGTAACACTAAATTAACTGCCTGATATTACCCTTCAGTCGCAACTGTTGTGTCAATTTAACTCAAGCCTTAATTATGAACTTAGATAATTTTAATTTTCGTCACCCACAATGTATGGTAAGCTAAACACAGCGATCTTGTAAAATGGGTACTTATTTGAAAGAAAATGAACATTCTCTATTGTTACATTTTTTTTGTTATTTTATTGTTACATTGACACAATATTACATTATGCACAGTTTATCAAATACTTAATTATTACTAACTAAATAAATAAAACACCCATCCTTTGCTGCTCCTGAGTACTTTAATTCCAGTGGGTACCAGTAAATTAGGTTATTTAAGTAGGTCCAACCGAATAGTAGAGGTACTTATTTTAGTAATGCATAATGCATACACGCAGCCAAACTTGGAGCCGACCGCGGAGGTGCCACTCGTTTTAAGTTTTTATTATATTATATTGTACCTGTACCGCCACATATGCAACTAGAAAATAAATGTAAGAATCCCCAATAAACATGGGATATCTATCAAAAACACGACTAAGCAAATTTTAGATCGCATACTGAAATGTATGCTCAGCGAAGCGCATTGATCGGTCAATGGTGTCAATTGTGACATTTGCACAATTGCGGACAATAAAACTTTTCCATGCTCTGAATATAAACGTGTTTGATGAATCGTGAAATACTTGACGCTGTCGCTCACGATCTAGAAGAGGATTGTTTCCGCCCTGAGTGGCAACATGTAACGTAGGTAATTAAATGAGTAAAAGGCCCACCGGCAGCCTCCTATCCTAGCGTTTTATAAGCTCAAAAGTATCTACAGAATGCGGTCTTTACATTTTGCACACTCCACTCCCTATAGCGCCTAGACTACAATATGTCATGTACCCTGTTCTTGTATTATGATCTTATGATCTCATATCTTGTATATTATATTTTATTTAAATATATTAAAAATATTCTATATCTAGATCAAGTCTGTCATAATGCAGTCTAGACTGCGAGATAGCATTTACCATGTTTTGTTTATTTTCTGTATGAGATATTTAAATATAAAATATATTATGTTTAGGTATTAGGAGTATAAACTACTATTTTATATTAAATATTCTCATCATCATAAAATATCGTGATGAAAAAATTATTATAATTAGAACCAATACACTAGAAAATTAAAAATGTTTAATCGAAAAAATATGTTTTATAGGAGTTTCTTGCAAATATATTAGTTTATTTTTCGCGATTCTCGTTCAAACTGTTGAAACACGTACAAAATAAACCACTATACTTACTTCATATTCTCGGGTAGTTCAGGGACTCAGTTTAGGTACTACATTCAATCAAATTAATTCAAATGGCAAAACTCGTCTATATCTATAATATACTTACTTTGAAACTGTAAACTTTGGTAAAGCGGTTCCTTTTATGAAGTAAGTGAGCACCGAGAAATAATTTTCAAAAATTCGATCTTATAATATAGATTGGGTCAAAAGAAATAAATTATAAAAGAAGAAGTCTTTGCAAATATTACGGCAGCGATTTCCATGCTATGCATCATTTGTAATTTATGAATCTCGTAGTTTTGTGCAAAGAGAATACTTAAAATTTTTACGAATATAAACGGAAATTGAAAAATCAGGTTAGTTGTCAACCGAAATTAGCAATGAATATATATATATATATATTGGATCGCCAGTTTTTTGATATTCTTGAGTGTTAAAATCGTTTTGGACGTACTACAATTCTATCAATGCAGGTGTTCCGCAAGGCTGTGTCCTGTATCTGTCTCCTGCATATCAATGACATGCTGCAGACTAGTGGTAATTTGGGGTACTGGTAAAGAAAGGGAATATTGTATGGATGTAAATGTGCATCTGTGGTTACCATATAGCTTCGATTGGCCATTTAGCCGCTTCGCTAAAAATAAATAAAACTTGGGGAAGTGGCCAATAACATGTCGCTGAAAATAGCTGACAGAACTTGCCGACAGTTGTGATACACACGCTAATATTTCTGAAGCCGGTTGTACCGACACATGCGTTAATGTGTAACGATGTACATATTTTGAGTGTCCGTGCCGTAGGTACTTTTGCTTTTCTGGGCATTTTTGATACATATTGAGAACATATCTATAAAATGTCTACAAAAAAATTACAATGTCTAAATTTTACATCTCTCCTTGTAGGTAGGTTCCTTACTACGCCATGACATTCTTTTTTAAAGAAAAAAATAAAAAAATGTAAATATTTCATGTATGGACGGCGTACTTATGAGTGGCTAGGCTACATTATGTACACAGAGACACGTGAAATGAATAAAAGTAATTTTGTGGTCATGTGCCGGCCTCATTCGGTTTCAAAGTAGCATCGGTACTAGGAATACACCACACTGAATATGAAATAGAATATGGAACCCTAAAAATGTGCTGAAAATGAAGAGAAATATTTCAAAATAATTGTTATGGTTCCATTGGGGTCGTTTCCGCTTTTCACAGAGAATTATTCAAAGATTTTATCTCTGCGGGCCACAGTAAGCGCATAATGTACGTTCAGGACGTACAGATTTTAGTTTATATTTTTTATGATGGGCCTTGACCTGATCATCCCCCAAGTTATTTCACGCACCGTAGTGTGTAATAATCTTCCGTTTTATCCGAATTGTCCGATAAAATACGTTTGCGTTGAGTTTTATTAGTGAGCTTTAAAGACGTAAGTCTATTTTTGTATCGCAAGAAAATCTAATAGTACCTAGCTCGGACCTACCTCTCTCACAACAATAGAAGGGAGCAGTGTAATTGGTTCATTGCAGCTCAATCGTGCTGGCACGACCGTAAACCTACCTTGAACTCACATTATTCTGCCTCAAAAGTACCGCATTTCGTACCGAGTACCGTATAGTTGTGACTCTACTTTTTATCCATCTATTTGTCTTTAATAAAAGCTTTACACCTCCTCCTGCTAAAATTCTAATATATTACCATTCTCTTAACTTCAGAAAATTCTTACCATAAGTTAAAAATACTTTAGCGTATTATGATGTTTTTACGTCTTTTTACGATGTTCTGAAAAAGTTGTATTAGAATGTATAAATTAAATAACAAATAACAGAGTGCTCGTAGGACTGTCGAGTAACAAAAGGCAGCTTTTGGTACTCGATACATATCGTAATTTCGTCGACTTGAAACAAAAATAACTGTTATTTTACAAGGGAGGAGATTATTTATGTTACTCATTATATCTCACTTCCCAGTTTCTCATTTTATCGACCAGAAATTATTTGTTTTTTTTTTAATGATAAAAAACTTTGCTTTTATAAAATTAAAGGACACTATTTTATTCAAAGTCAGCCTTCTTTCTTATTCTGATTTCTAAGATGCAGATGGTGCAGTTCAACATCAGTTACTTTTTTTTTACCGTTTCCATCCAATTCTATCGAAGGTTAAACACATAATCGCAATTATGATTGTTATTAGGTAATTCTAAATGATGCATTTCAGAAAATAAAAATATTTTATATAGTATTAAATGACAGTGTTACACATTAATTCGATTCGAAAGCTGATCAAAGTAAAAAAACTGAAAAAAGCAAAGGGATTTGTTAATCGTTTGTGAGTAATTAGTCAACCAATAGTAACCACAATTTATTTATGAATTTACGAACAAATTGTATCGATTATTTTTTATCGAAAAAAACTGTAAATGATAAAATCGTTGATTGCTTAAAATATAATTCAAAACGTACGTTATAATTTACTGTACAATTAATTAAAATTGACTAAGATAATGAAATGTTGTCGGTTACTAGCGGTATCTTGGCTTTCCCCTTTGCACTTATGACTTTGTTTAGTTGTCGGATTTTAATGTTAAACGAATTTAATTATTAAGACATTTCTTGTCGGCACAGATGGGGTAGAAAAAATCGATGATATAATAAATGGGCACGTAGTTTGAATCGAATTTAGACATATATCTTATAGCCTAGCGTAGCTTCCTACTTCTTTCTTCCCATCATATCGTCCAGAAATATATTTTATTAGTTCTATTTTAAAAGTTTTTGATGATTGGGTTCCACTATAAATAAATCTGTATAGGTATAATATAAACTAATAAGAACGTTATACAACACACGTACGGCGTCTGTACACAGCTAACTTACTAGCGCCACAAAGTTTATCGATCAAAACTTTATCAATACACGAAGACTGCAAGCTGCAATTGATAGAGAGTCTTTGCTTTATCAAGTTTGTAGTGAACCGTACAAATGTGATTTTTTAAAGTTTTATGTTATTTTTCATGTTTATTATTTTTAATATTTTGATTAAGTAAATAATAACACTCATATAATTTTAACTTATAAAGTGGCTTGAAAACAAGATTTTCAAAGGACCGATGTCTTTTAATCTCTCCTTATTGGATCCACAAATCCATCGAAAATAATATCCTACTCCTACTAATATTATAAAGGCGAAAGTTTGTGAGTGTGTTTGTTACTCTTTCACACAAAAACTACTGAACGGATTTTCATGAAACTTTATAGTAATATAGACTTTATATCAGAATAACATAATAATTTAAAATTTATAGGGATTTTTTATAATTTGGTTATAATATAACGATAACTGTCAAGTAAGTCGGAAAAAAATCAGCCCCCTGAGAGCAATATTGGAGTGCGCTGTCCTAATCGTTGGAGTTACACAAAGATAATTACTGTAGGATTATTTATTTTAAATAGTTCTACATAAAAGTCCGCGACAGCATATATCTATCTTTTATGTGTAAGTCACTATGACCAAAATAGTGAACCAAAACATTTAATTAAATTGGATATTTTTTAACGATGCACATTTTGGAATATTTATCGAACTCTTATGAAAATTGATACATCTGTCACTTTACGTATTGAATGTAGATAAACTTTGTCTTTTACACTAAGTAATTTGAACGAATAGATTAAAAGTTATTATCACGATAAGATTGACTTATACGGAATATCTAAAGCGCCTAAAATGCAAGGCGACAAATTAGATTCTCAAAGCGGTTTATTGTTTCATACAATACGTATATATATTTAATGTAATATATATTTCAGTATAATATTAGATTATGTATAATAATAACAACACCATTTTTGAAGTCCGAAATCCACGCGGGCGAAGCCGCGGGCGAAGGCTAGAATTTTTATAAAACATTGTTCAACGTAACATGACAATTCCAACTTAAAGGAATTTGTATAGACCTGCAGCCCGTGAGTAACAAATTATTACACAGTTATAGTATATTATATCTCCGGAAACTACGAAATAAGCAAGCATATTATTGGCACAATACTAAGCAGTTATAGACCTGTGACACTTAAGTTCACACACTTTAGGTGATAGCGTGCAAAGACAAACATTTTATTTAATATGTATGCACCAAAAAATAACGCTTATTAGTAAAGATTAAAGAAGCTTAAAAATACGTTTTAAGACTTCGAATCCTAAGCACAATTATTATGTACATGTACCTTTTACGTAAAGCTCACCATCACGTTATAAAAGTTATTCGTTTTTATACGAGTTGGTACTGATGTTTCAAATTAGCCTACGACTCTGAATTTTGAAGTTCAGGTTCACCGGGTCATCAATCCAGTTTAACATTACTTATCTCTTTTTTATTGTATACAATTCTGTGGTATGTTGATAGCAAATTTTTGTCGAAATATTAGACTGTGAGAGGAAAAATGTGTATGAATCGTGATATGTACTCGTTTGTCTCTGCCTATCCGGATTACGCAACAAGCGTGTAGGCGTGTTTATGCTATCATTATTGTAGTTAGGTAGTATGATCATGTACTTTTGTCTGTATCCTGATAAAAAAAACCTTTTTTATCTGTCATGGCCGATCTTTTGCGGATCATCTTAAACTATCGACGGTCGCAGTATTATGAGATATTTTATTTTTAAAAGGCACTTGATACCAATTGTAATTATGAAAATGAATTTGCTCAGCATTTACAGCAGCAATTTTTGTTACAATATGTAGCAAAAAAACCTTTAAAAAATATACATAATTTTTGCATTACAGTAGAATCAGTCCACATTAAAGTCCGGCGTGAAAAGACAGATATGCTATTGGTTTTTGAAGTTAGGGAGCGTAAGTGGGCAACGCAACGTCATGACTTTTAAAAATAACTTCGTGAGCAGTGAGATCTTTTTGTGACTTAGTTACGTAAAAAGAAATCACTGTTCGATTGTCCGTACACCATATTAGGTATAATGTAAAAATTTATTTATATAAGACAGTTTTTGATAAGAAATTGACTTATATAAGCTTTCTCTTGTTAATAATTAATCTGATCTTGAAAGGTTAAATCTCCCGGTACCGACCACGTGTTCGCTGCGTGTTTTTGAAGCGTCAATGAACGTCCGCGGTAACCGAAAAGTTAAACTAATTCCTGCATGAAATGTAGACCTCATTAACGCTCCATAATAGAGATGCCTAATGGCAAATTAAATTAAATGGGCTTCTTAACTTTCACGTGTCTAACCTCTAAAACACGTGGGGAAAGAGCTTCTTGAGTCTTTTACGAAAAATAAAATCAAGTGATCGTGTAAATAAATTAAATAGGGTGTAAAATATAAATTAAAGAAGGTTCCGGAGTATTAAATAAAGATAAATTTCTATTCCCTGTCTTCAAAGAAGGTGTATAAAAAATTGTATGCTCTAAAGAAATGGGTCTTTAATTAGCCCACTTAATAATCGCGTCCAAGGGTCTTTGACTATCTCGATATGGCGATTGTTAAAGAAAAATAACAACTAATTTTATTATTAAATTTTAATATGAAGGCAAATCCAAATATCCATTTTTTATAATAAAAATTGCTTATCATTTAGCTTATTATTGCATTAGAATTATAGACATATTATGTAGTCATATCAATTATTTTATGAACAATAGTTATTAATTTGAACAAAAACAACAGATTAAAATTTTACATTCATACTTTAGTGAGCTTCAAACTGTTTGCTTTGATTATTTATTTCTGTAAGTTACAATATTTTTTTTCTAAAGGGGTTTATATTATTATATTTGAAAACTTTTCAAGGACGTGGACACCGGCACGGCTCTAAGGCGAGGTACAAAGCTCACAACTGCCGCTCGCTGTACGCTATTCAAGCGTTTTGTTTTTACATAGGACAAACATATTTTTATTATTACATTAATCGATCGTATTATCTTATTAAATTCTGAATATATTCTGAATCAAATCTGAAAATTTGGCCGGGTTGTAATAAATAGCTCTGTAATATATAAAATGAATCCACCACTCAGATACTACCATTACATATTAACAATCGCAACATCACGATTACGTTGCCATAATTTTACGGCCATAACGTGTGAGTGAGGGATATTTCTTCGTTTGTGTCGGTCCTATTCGTCTGCAATGCTGAAATAGCATAGCATACATAGAGGGTTAGCATGCCATTATTTGAGACTTATTAATTACAAAATCATCGACTGATGATGATAATGATGATCATAATATTTAAAGCCTTTACATATACTCTTCTTGAAAACTAAAGTAGTTGGCAAACTCCTTATCTTAAGATCTTAGTACATATACTAAATGCTTATGGCTTGGGAAATGTAACACATATCTGTGCCAGTAAACTGAGTTTGGAAGATATATCATCCTTACTCTCTAAGCCATAAGATTACGTGGCAATGTTAAACTTGTACCAATGCAGTTTTTATGAGAGATAATATTATGAGAGTGTTATTACAATTTTTGCTATTATTTGTATTTCATTAACTAGCAATCGAAGCCTAATAATGACTACAGACCATCTCGAATCATATTCCAAGGGTCTTTTCGGTCGTGGCGATGCAATTGTATTGCAATGCAGCGTGGTACTACAACTAACTAAGATTATAATGAGTAACTCAAATAATAAAATTCTTGAGCAAAATGAGATAAAACTTTACATTTATTGTTTTTATACCCGATGTCGCCAGACAACACGCCGAAAGTTTATAAAATGTTTCTCATGTTGCTCGTTAAAAAATGAATATACATTTTTATGAAACTTTCATTTGCGCCAAAGAGTAAAGGGAAGTTAGCGTGAACTCGCTGTTGCAATGCATTCTTGAAGTAACACTTGTGGAGAACACAAATTTATTTCCGTGCAACTTTGTGAGCTGGTTGTTACTTTTAATCTTAATTTACTGTTTACTCAACAGACTAGCACGTTCTGTGTTATAAGGTTGGATACACATTTTATTTCCGTGAAACTTTTTTGTTCTATTTGACGAATTTTATGTAGTATAAGGTGCAAATGAGCAACCAGAGTTTTTTTTTTGAATACTGACGCCCATAGATATCCGCATGGAAGTTATACAGATGCATTGAGTTCCGTTCTCCTTCATGGGGCATCAGAAACTATCACACCGCACGAAAGGCGAAAGCACAGCTGTCACTTTACGCCGATATCACCTGAACGAGAGCTACAACCTAGATTGGATCGACCCAATTCGGCTGTAACGTAGCATATATTACTTTTCAGTAAAATGAGGCATTATATTATCCTGTAGGTTAAGGGAAAAACGTAGCATGATCTTGGAAAATACATGGCCATTTGAAGTACTAATTCTAGAAATTATACAGTAGATATGTTTATCAAAAGATTTAACTATGATCTAAACAGACTCGTCAATCGTTATTGCTTACGTGAACATAATATTTAGCTAGCCATATCTCTATAATATAAATCAAAACACCATAATTTGTATTTAATACCTATTTAAAGTTGTATACTTTGTTCGGTAGAAAGGTCACGTGAGAAACTATACCCTTTTACAACTATATATTTACTTTTTTTGATATAGTTGTACGTAATTCAAAAGTTCATAAATGTATATTATTTTTACGTTTTATGTTTGCGGACACGGAGACTTGCATTTGCATTAGCAAGTTGTACTTATCACTATAATAGAAAAACAAATAGTGTGGTTGAAACTATGCGTAACTAAATTGCCTTTCAATATACCTAATATATAAGCTAGTGGTGTCGATGGTTGGAGGTGGCTCGTGACCGTGACCTTTGGCGCTCTTTAGGAGAGGCCTGAAAAAAAGATGTTGATCAATTCTCAGACCTACCCGTCCGTCCGTATGCACATGAAATTTCATTAAAATCGGTCGAGTCGTATCTGAGGAGTATGGTAACTAAGATTGTGAATGAAAATTTTTAAATATGCGATTTTGAATAAAAATATTTTCATTACATTTCATTTACACATTGATCTGAAAAATATGGTTTTTCTTATATAAGAATTCGTGACTATAAATAATGTAGGAATATTGTAATGTGTAAACATTCCATTATAGCCGTGTAACTGTCCTATAATAGATAAATGTGTTATACTCTGTATAATGAATAGAGATATACTCTGTATTTACTACTTCCGTTTGTATGCTCTGTGGGTTGAGGGCTGAGGAACTTCCTTTTTTGATTGTAGAATGGTGCGGTGTGTGTGTTAAAACTTAAAACAAAGAATCTTACAATAAATACGATTGGGGTCTTAATAACTTTCTTTCTTTTCCAATATCCCACAATCTGGGGGCTCGTCCGGGATTTGGAAAAAAATAAAAGTTTTAAATTAAGAAATCCGGACAACGAGGATAACCTCAACGACGACCTCGCAGGGAACGTGGTCTGCTTGGGTACGCCGAATTTGGAGCAGTATCGAGGATACAGTTGGAGACGACGAATAAAATAGTGAATTTAAGACGAATACGACGGAAGACGCCATGACGGACAAGCAATCGCTTAACCTTTTACTCCTCGACGACGCCATCGCCAAGTTCACCGGTACAGACAGGACCTATTTTGCAACAAAATGGGCGCAAGATGTAAACGACAACGCCGAAATCTTTTGCCTCACGCCGCAACAAAAATTGCTGATAGCAAGACGTTCTTTATGTGGTACTGCGGCCATGTGGTTACGTACGGAGAAGCCATTCAAAACTTACGATGAGCTGAAGGCTGCTATTCTCAAGGAATTTCCGGATACGACGAACACAAAGGAGATACACGAATTAATGGCACGAAGAAAGAAACGCAAGGACGAGACCTGCTACGATTACATGCTGGAAAAGAAGGAATTAGGGAAACGAGGAAGACTCGCCGTCTATGTCGCGATTCAATATATAGTTGATGGTATAGTAGATCATGAAGCTATTAAAACCCTACTTTACGGTGCCTCCACCTATGCTGAGCTCAAGGAAAAATTTAAATTATATGAGTCTTTTAAGACAAACCTAAGAAAAAACCGTTACGAAGAGAGGAGAAATACGCAATTTGTCACATCGCAGCATACGTCAAAGCGGTGCTATAATTGAGGTGACTTGAATCATGTGTCATCAAAGTGTCCGAAACAAGAAATAAAATGTTTCAATTGTAATAATTTCGGCCATATTTCCAAAAAGTGTCCTGAAAAAATGGCGGTTTCGACGACATCCCGAACTTTCCCGAAGTCCGAATCCGAAAGAAGCACGAGCAAGCCCGAAACTTCCGAAAGAGCGCGATTATCAGTTCGGAATACATCGGCTGCACCCGGCTCCGGAAAGCCAGTTTTATTTAACACGACCACCACTCGTGACAACGGTGGCGCTAGCAGCGATGACAAGATGGCGTTTGACGTATGTAGTGGCGCTCGCGCTAACGTTTGCTATAGCATGTCAAACGATAATACAAAATGTAAACATTACGATGCCGGCAATAAGTTAAAACCAGTGAAAATAGTGAAAATACATAACAAAACGACGGATGCGTTGATAGATTCAGGCAGTGATGTCAATTTAGTGTCTGATAAGTTCTGTAACGAGTTCAGTTTACAGCTGTGCGACAAAAATATGGACATAACTTTGTGCGGTCTAGGCGGATCTAAAGTGAAGTCTATTGGGACGATAACAACTACGGTATCTATTGATGAACATTTATATAACGAGGTTTTATTTTATGTAGTACCTATGAATTGTA
>LUGF01041857.1:45258-64578 GCA_001625245.1 Calycopis cecrops
GTTGCGACATTGCAGGCATGTGCCTCAAAGACCCGATCGACTGACGTGAAATATTTCATGCATCAGTTTGCACGTAATAATTGAAAGAGGAGCATCTCATTGCATGGACCGCATATTCTTCTCTAAAAATAGTTCGTATCGAATAGTATAGTTTCAATAGTTGTGAAAATACGGTCCTATAAACTCCACCGAATATTTATAATTTCGATATTCCTTTATTTTTTTATGTTATAACAAGTGTGATTTTTATATTTCTACTGAGAAGTAGTGCCATGCTGACATTGTAGATTTGACTCGATCAGGACGTAAAACATCTCTCTTACATTATACCGCAGTAAAATTCATGAGTTCTACCGATATTTTTTTAATGTATTATGTATGTGCCTTAGACTAAGTTGGGATAGTTAACATAAATGTATTTTTTTTCTTTGCGCGTAAATGGCTGTATAACAGACTTGTATATTTGACTCGGTCCGTATGTAAACCATCCCCCTTACATTATACCGCCGTAAAATTCATGAGTAGTACCGACAATTTTTTTAATGTATTATGCATGTGCCTTAGACTAAGTTGGGATAGTTAACATAAATGTATTTTTTTTCTTTGCGGGTAAATGGTTGTATAACAGTGGAAATGTGCCTAAATAAAGATCTTCCATTCTATACTATTCTATACTATTCTATATGCTGTCGCTATTTTGAATCTATATCGTGAATCACTTTTTCTGTTAAAAAGAATCTCATTCGTTGCATAGTTTAACGCGATGTTGTTTTAATAGGTGCGTGCAGTGATACCTATATTATATACCTACTGATCGCGAGTGGCCTGTACACGTTGTTCACCTCCGGGCTTCAACTGATTAATATCGTACATCGTGTGGAGATTTAACAAAATGTAGGCTATAAACCTCATCACATATGCCATGTCTAATTTGTTAAAGTATTATAGAAGAGCAAAGTATTGTTTTTTATTTGTTTTTAATAGTAAACTTTGCTGCTAAAAATATCAAGTGCGACACTACAATCCTCTTGGAATAAGGGAATGAGAATATAGAGAATGTACTTGCGTCTGCACATACACTTGCGCACTTTAATATGTCCTCAGACATTCTAACATTAGGCTGCTGCTGATATTATTGATTAAGTATTCGAAAAGTGAAATTGAGACCTTCAAAATAATTACTTATCGTTGCGCTACTAAAGTCCGTTAGTTTTAACGAGTCATTCTAGATTTTCTTTGTGGAAGAAATCAGAACGCTTTTAAAGTCGAATATCGTTTGTTAAAGTGCGCGTTTAACTTCTGAAGTACAGAAGCAATTATCGGAACTGATATTTAAGCAATTTAAACAAGAACAGTTTTGCAACAGAACTTGCAATGAGTTCATACTACTTTAGAATAATTATAATAATTATTTCGTTATAAATGTTTTTCTTGCATTGCTGTCATAATATACAAGGTTGATAAAAGCGGAAGGCATTAAATTAAACCACATATACTTTGTATAACACAGTTTATCCGAAACTATTAAAAAAAGCAAGTATACGAAAATACTTTTTTCAACTTGTGTTTCGATGTAATGATTTCTTAATTTTTTTACTACAAAGGGCTGCTAAGACGAGTCTAACGATACCTCAAATAAAATGTAAATATGTTTAGCGCTTCTAGAGATATGAGGTAATAAAGAATTTTAAACATATAAGAAACGCGCGGAAAACTTGGCATTCGTCTTCCTTCTTGGCATTGGATAAAAAGACAAAAACTCAAACAGTTATTTAAAATCACACTATATCAATGTAAAGCTCATGATCATCGTTTTTCATAGAATTAGTTTCTGCCATTTTCGGTAATGAAATTATCTTGAATTATAATATTACATAAATGCAAAACTAAAATTGAGCTCGCTCGTGAGAGTCCTAAGGAAATAGAAAAAGTATTTCACGCAAAATTAAGTAGGCACAAGAGACAAAGTTAAATCCTGCGGTTACTTTATGTGCTTGTTACGCCTGCCAACGCTAATAAATTTACATGGATGCTTTTAAAAGGAATATTTAGGTTTTTCAGCAACGCTACTATTATTTAACGCCTTTTTGGAATGTAATATTTGTTATACATTTACCTAATTTCGGAGATTTTTCTTGGACTAAAAGTTTAATTAAAAATCTGGCCCTTAGCATTATAAACAAGTTTGTGGGATTATTTCGTAGAGTGATCAAATGCCTTTATCATTTGGGGTGTCGGTGTTGGTCACTTGGAAGGATCTAGGTAGACGCTAATAGATACAGTGTGCCATAAAATAAGCAGCAGCAGTCATATGTCCCAAGCACAAATACCAAGCACCCACGGATTCCAGTAACAACCGGCTTCTGAATGTCCCAATTGTTTTTTATTAAAACGTACCCAACATTTTAATAAAAAAATATTTCACCAGTTGTAATATTTGCTACAACAACTAGTATATATGGATCCCTCTATTAATTAGTTCTTGCAAAACTTCTCCTTCATCAGTCATTGCTATACCTATGTCTCGCTTAATTAATGCATTTTTAATTTCCTGGTAGGTACTCACATCCAATATAAGATTACGTATCAAAGCTATTGCTTTGCAAAAAGTTTAAAACAATAGCGTAGGGTTGCACGTTTTTTGTACGTTTTGGTTCCTATTAGTGCAACGACATTTCAGATTAGTAGAAGATTTTATAGTAAATCTTTATACAGGTTAGGAAGCGTATATGCATTTACCGTACCATGTACATAGTTGTTTTTTCCGAATTACAACAAAAACAAAAAACATAGGTTAGTTATTCGAATCTTATTTAACTGCAACAACTGTATTTGTATGTATTTTTTATGCGTACTTATTAAATAATAATCAACTCTGAATTTATAAAGGCTGGGAAATATAATACTATTATAACAAGCATATTTTAGCTTACTTATCAAGTGAAAATAATTAGATATCAAAAGTAAATCACGTATACATAATACGAGCTTTGAACTGCATATGCATGTACAATAGGTATACAAGGTAGAAATACAATTTTCTTTTGATTCACATTCATTCACATGATACCGCGGCAAAGTGACAGCATTCTCAACGTCCGTTGGATGGGAAGAGGTAAGGAAGGCAAAACATCCGCATAGTAATTTTGCAAATACTCATAGGCGTCGGTAGACATTAAAGGCTCCGACTGATCATTTCATACTTGTACTATAAAAAAAAATAAAGTAATATATATACCATGCAAAAAACAGCCGACAATGCTCGTATATTCATCGCTTTTCTGTCCTTGAAACATCAAAAACCATCTTATTGGCTGTAAATCTCTTCTAAGTAGTGTCAGAAATTTATTTGTCACGTTCTCTCTATATTAAATGGTTAAAACTTGATTTATTATATTTTGGAGGTTGAAAAAATGACTTTAGTTATAAATTTGTTTTTGGTATGGTATACTGACAAAGTCCTTGGCTACTTAAAAGTAATATATAGCTTTACTTTTACTATAATAGCTATGACTTTATTCCAAATTACATAGAAATCCAATCTCGTTTCCAAAATGATAGTTTAGCACACTTTTTAATTGACCACAACTGAACGTTTGTTGATTATTAAATACACTGAATATGTTTATAGAGAGATTGAGATAAAATAGGATCTAGTATAAATTTGAGTTCATACGAGATACAATTACTATGGAAGTATTTTAAACTAAAGATTATAGTATACAACATTCATCTAAAGTACGACGTTAACTGTATCTTTGACATATGATAAAACTATAAATACCGTTAAAAGTAAGTAGTAGTAATACTAATAATAGGAATGCTTATTATTAGACATCCCTTGATCACTTACACAAATATTGAAAATCCGAGTTTGAATAAGAAATAAAAAAATAAGAGATAACTAAACTATGTAAAAATTTACTACCAACTGGTGCAAAATTTAAGCACTGATCCAGAAAGGATCTTACAAATAAAAATATAAAACTTACTGTACGACTAGATTAACTTTTGGATTAGCGAGTATCACCTTTAACTTTTAAAATAAGAGAGTAAGAAATCTAAAACAATATATATGCTGTAGATTTCAATGGAAAATTTTAAAGAAAATTGGTTTGTACGAGATATCAATAATAATTTTTAAGAAATAGGTAATAACGTAATACATTTTCAAAAAAATCAACTTTGTAGTTCATACAAACGCTAAGAAAAACCAAGTTATTTTTATAGTTTTTTTTTTTTTACGATATAGGAGGGTAAACGAGCAGCCGGAGCCATTTTCATGACTACCGACGCCCACAAACATCCTCATAGAGGCTATACAGATGCGCTGCCCTGCTTTCTTCTCCCACCTCCATGGGCCACCGGCTACTTACACACCATGATGGATGGCACGGAACTCTACATGCGCGAGTCCGACTCGCACTTAGCCGATTTTTAAGATTATTATCTATTAAAAGAATTTATAATGAACAAAATAGTAATAACTGTTAAAAGAACAACATTACTCTTATATAAATATATCGTTGTTATTGGCGTTCATTCGAGAGAGGAAGAAAGCTAAGAATAATAATATGTATCGCAAGTCGCAACCGGCCGAAACATTTTCTAAGTTTTACGCTAAGGCAATGCGTATGAATAGAAACAGTTAAAAGGAAAAACTTTTCTCGTTTCGGGGCTAGTTACTTTTATCAATAAACATTTTATACATGAGTGCGTTTTCTTATTATACTACCAGCGACTTGCTTTTAGGGGTCAATAATAGTAAAAATAAGCTATCTATATCTATATCCTATAATAAATAAAACTAATTTTGTTCAAAAGAATAAAAAATAAATAATTAACATTCGTTAAATATTTTTTTGTTGAAAACACTTCGAGTATATCTATAATATATAGATGCCATTAATAGATTCCAATTGTGACCGTAAGTTTGCCATAGATCATAGCCGAGACCAAACTATTCGATATAATTAAGCAAATTGTTCAAGCAACTTGGCTCGTTGTTAATTCAGAGCAATTAAGTTCCGTCTACAATGGCGCCGAGTTCCCACTGTTTGTGAGACATAAGAAATGATAAAACGACTTTTTGTGACTAACTAAAAATAAGATTAGAAAAATAAGAGTAAAGTATGAATTTATAAATTACTAGTTGCGCCCCGCGGTTTCACCCGCGTAACTTTCGATCCCGTATGAATATCGGGATGAAAAATAGATGTTGGCCGATTCTCAGACCTACTCAAAAAGCTCACAAAATTTCATGAGAATCGGTCAAGCCGTTTTGGAGGAGTATGGCAACGAAAACTATGACACGAGAATTTTATATATTAGATTAGTTGCTTTTCGTAGTTTTGATTTTTATATTTAAAAAATACCGCATGTCGAAAGCAAGCGACGCATAATTATTATGCAGTTGTGACTCCTCTCTCTTCTTCTCCATTATCCCCCTCCTCGGGAAACTCACAAACTAAATGATGGCTTCTTTTGGTTTATGAGTTTGACTGACTGACGTGACTCGACGTGATTTCTATGTTTTCTTCTACAGCCTGAACGGCTTACCGAATTTCAATATAGGTCATATCGTCTTGGTGCCGCGAGTACAACAAGGCATATAAATAAATTTTAAAAACAAAGTAACAGATTTTGGAATCGAAGGGAATGCCTGGTTTGTTCTGAGTTGGGTTAATTTAAAAGTAAACGGAACTTCTTGATGTTACTTTTATTTAGAGATTTAAGATAGAGATCGATCGCCGAATACAACTCGGCGGGGCAACGTTCGGGAAGCCATAGATGATATTTGCGTCCGAAATACCGCGTCGAAAGTCTTCTACTGGTGTGTGTTGCCAGTGATGACATTTGACACCAAAACATGACCACAATATATGAGCCTTCATAATAAGCACAGAGTCACTCAGCGTGCTAGCTCAGTATTTCTCTGCGAGATATGATCCGTAACTTGGAGGTCCGCAAGAAAATCTGGCTACTTAGGTTTTCTGAGGACATAGTTCTGAGAGCCAGCAAACTGATATGGTAATGGGCAGGCCACATCGGAGAACAGGTAATCGCTAGGGAAAAAAGATTCTAGAGTTGCGGCCTCGCACCGGACGGCTTCTTACCCGGTGGACCGATGGTTTGATCAAGGTGGCGGGAAGCCGCTTGATGCGAGTAGTTCGTGACCGTGGCGCTCTATGGGACAGGCCTACGTCCAGCAGTGGACGACCTCCGGCTGAAGATTCCACGTCTCTTTGTATTTTTAATTGATATATAATAAATCTGGTAAGAGGTAGTGCCGCACTGCATGTTTGCATGCTGCCGAATTAGAGAATTGCTGGCACGACCGCGGAGGTACCTCTCGCTTACACGAGACCGGCGTGAAGTGACAGCTATGTTGTCGCGTTTCGTGCGGTGTAAGTAGCCGATGGCCTATGGAGGTTGGAGGAGGAAGGAGGGCAGCGCATCTGTGTAGTTTCTATACGGATGTCTATGGGCTTCGGTTGTCATGAAAATACCATAAAAAAATATCAACTTTCATGTGTGTTACATAAGATATTGCCAAGAAATACAGTACTTACCACATAATATTACCAAGAAATGTAGTACGAACTAGAATTGATCCGATAGGGCTCCGATCGGGAAGACCTTTTTGCTCATAAAATATCAGCATGAATAGTTTTATGCTGTAGCAAATGGGCTTTGTGACAGCCATTATAGTAATATAATAAAAAAAATATCTGTGGGCGTTGGTGATTACTTTACATCAGGTGACCCAACCGCTCGTTTGCCTCCTATTCTATAAAAAAAAATACCAAGTAACATTATTGCAGTAAAAAACGCGCGCTTAAGACGTTACCTAAAATGAAATGTGCTTCACATATTATGATCCGATACATATCGAAAAACACCTAAACATAATCCCAGACGAATGTTTTTAGCCTTCCCGCGATACATTTCAACCGACACCTTACCTTTTGATTTATTTCGACGATAATTCCAACTTGTTCGGAAATTGCTCAGAAGTTTTATTCGTGTAGAAAATAAAATCAGTTATCGATGAGTGATATCTTAGATATCCCAAAGTTTACAGGGCCACGCATTTTTCAGTCGTCGCCAACTTTTTTCGATTGCATGGAAATGATAGTGATATATTATGATAGAATAATATTGTGTATCAAAATTCAAAACTATGTGAAGAATAATCAGCTGGTTGGCATCAGCTTAGGCATAAAAGTGTACAGCGATTATTAAATTAAAAGTTATTATTTTGAGGTAAAGGATCCTAAAAAAAGTGTCTGAGAGGGAAAATATTTTAGGACAATAAATGTATTGGATTTTCTTTTTGAATTGACAATAAAAAACTATTTTAAAAATTAATTTGAGAAGAAAAGTTCAAATATCAGCATTTGTACGATTCATCTTGATTAGATAAGCAATTTGGATAGAATGGTTGTGACACTCAGATTAATTTTGGTATGATTTAATTTCTTACGATGCCAGATGGAATATTGAATTTATTATCCTACATTTATTTCAAGTGAATCAGAAATTAAACCTGTTTTGGTTTACTGAGATTCTTTATTGACAAATAATGTAACGGTCTACACGATTTTACGTAAGTCTAATGTCCATTTCAAACAATTTTAAAGTCAATATAAAAAATAAAAAAAAAATCCAATATCTTTTACGATACTGCAAGGTGTATATCTCATTTCTGTAGTATCTTTTTAAAGGGAAAACTGACATTAAAATGAATTCTACATGTAAAATGGTTAGTCACAATCTATTACCAATTTTCCAATACACTTATTTATTTATAAGTGGAAATATTTTTGTAGTCTTTAATAATTTTACAAGCTGAAAACACATGTTTTTTATTTACTATTATTCATGTAAGAAGAGTATGCAAATAAATTAAATCTTAAAATATCTGAGAACTGGAAATTAGCTGATTAAAATGGACAGATAGATAGATTTAGATTAAATGTCACATTGTAACTGAAAAAAAACCGGCCAAGTGCGAGTCCGACTCGCACACCGAGGGTTCCGTAATCCAAACGTAATGCATGGTTTCCAATTATTGTAACTTTACGCCTGCCGTTTAAGTTGACAAACGTATATTATAAGCGGTTGCTCACACACATTTAATAGACAACGAATTACAGTTATAAGTTAATATTGATTTTTCCAATGATCGACATATAATTTACTACTTTTCAGATTTATTCTTATAAATGTGCTATAAGTTCTTACTTCTTGCCAAATTTCACAACTCCAGGTCAACGGGAAGTACCCGATAATTTTTTGGTTTTCGACTAAGTACGTTTTCATGCAAAATTTGTACGTTATTGACTATAACTTTTTGTTGCGTTAACTTAGAAGTGTGATTTTTTCAAGGCATCAAGACGTAACTGATCTCCGTATTTGACAGCTTAATTCCTTTACGCGTTTTAGAGAAAAAAGACTTGACAGACGTACAGACCGACGGACAACAAAGCGATCCTATAAGGGTTCCGTTTTTTCTCTTTGAGATACGAAACCCTAAAAAATATTTTGTGAAGTATCGGGCTCGAATGAAGATGCAATATACAATATATAATTAATTAAGATTAACGTTAGATTAATCATAATATTTATATTTATTTGGATTAAAAGAGTTAGAATAAAATAAAAAAACAACAATTTATAAAACTAACCCTTACACAAGTTTTTAACACAGTGAAAAACCATATTGCTTTATTACTCCAGTATAAATAAAAATAGAGTTTAAGAAAGAAAAAAGCTTCGTAATAAAATGCTTACGAATCCTACTTTTGATATTATGTATAATATTAATAACGCTAGTCAATATAAAATTGGAATGTCCTGAATTGGCCATTTTACAAAGCCAAAAAGCTTTATCATCTCTCTCGACAATTTTGATACACAGTGGCTGGAGTCCGCTTAGTGCTTCCGTCAAAATTTAACTCATTTTCATAAAATAACCGAAATAATACGGGAATATTTGAATCGATAGTAAAATTATCTACCCAACTCCTAAATATACATATATAAAATATTTAACCTTATAGAAAATATATAGATAGAAAATATAAAATATTTTAATTACATTGCTGTTTAGTATTTGAGATGGCCCGAAGAGATTCGTGTCTTAAGAAACTTGTCCAAAGAAATATACCTAGTTCAAACCATTTTTTAATTTCTGTCTTATTCAAGAAAATTTAAACTAAATATTCTGGCTAAGTTTAGCCAATTTATGGAAAAAATATTTTTAGTAATTATATGATATAAAATGTGAAAATATATAGTCAGCATTATAGTACTCGAATACAAGAGATACCTCTTAAGGCCAATAAAACGATCCTTTGCACTGAATGCTACTCGTATAATAAAATCCTCTTTCCTTGGCAGACTAATGACCAAGAAACTAGTGCATTTTAACGAGATTATTATAAGATTTTTCAATACTTTTTTTAGTTTTTTCTTTATTTGTATTGTTGTATCCATTATTTCAAAAAATATTGTTACAAAAATAACTCTGTTCTTATTACTTTGGGCTTTTAAAAAATATGTGTGATCGATTTATGCCAAATTAATGTAGTTGATCGAATGTATTTATACAGATATTATTATTGTTATTATATTATTTTCCTTTTTTAATCATTTAAGTTGCATTAAATACGACAAACTTGTCGTAACCTGATTATGAATGTATTTTGCTGGTTCCCTAACAAATCTACAATACTGACAAAAATGAGGAATTACAACACTAAAGTAAAAATCGTAAATATTTATGTAATAGACATATTTGATTATTTAATTTAATTAATCACACAGAAGTGTACATTAATAACCTATACTATAAAAAAGAGAAAGAGAGCAATACATCTTCATAATAATTTCTCTTTATACTATAAAAAGCAGAATCAATATAACCAGTAAACAGAGAGTCCTCTGGCGATTATCGACGCAACATCTATATCCATACGTATTTAAAGAGGAATCTTATACTATAAAAATACAGAAATATTTTTCTATGGGGTAAACGAGCAGTCGGAGCTATTTTCATGACTACCGACGACCAAAGATATGAGCATAGTGGCTATAGAGATGCGCTACCCTCCTTTCTCCTTCCATCTCTATGGACCACCGACTACTCACACACAGCACGAAACTCAACAGCACAGCTATCACTTTACGCCAGGCTCGTGTAAGCGAGAGGTACCTCCCTGGTCTAGGCGGCCCAATTCGGCCGCATGCAAATATGCATGCAGTTCAATATTGCAATAAAACAGATTTTTCTCCAGTTACATCCTAACTAGACCTTTTTTTTGTAAGAGCAGGGGACCACATTTACGTATAACACATCCTAGGGTAACTCCTAGACCTATTTCGGACTCGACACTTGAGAGTGCAATACGTACTACACCACACCTGCGGCTGCCTTGAGCAACTATTCCCGGATCTACAAGCAACAGGGTCCCTCCAGCGACAGGCTGGCCTCGGAGAAAAGGCCAGACTTCTCCTTGTATGTATCTAACATCGACACATAGTGGCACTAATGTATGTTACAGTAATCAATAAGCATCTAAGTGTAGAAGGTACAGCTGTGGTGAGAAGTAAGTTATGCACCGTGCGCTTCTAACTTGAGAGTTGTGTCAAAGTCTTGAGTCGGGGTTAAACGTGACACTAGAATTATTTTAACATGTTTAGGCAAGAAACTATATGAAGCGTATATTGATATAAAACATAATATACACATTGCAATATTGATTAATTATTTTTATTTTCTCATAATTAAATATTTTTAACTAGAGGTAGAAAGTATGATAATATTGTTTAGATATAATCCATACGTAAAGGTTTCCCTAATATACTGATAAACTTAGAACATATATTTTTTACGTACGTTTTCTTTACTCCGAAATGAAAAATACGTTAAAGTCAAAAGGGGTTGGAGTAGTAAGAGGTAAAGCCAGACTGTATGCATGCATATAGCCGAATTGGGCCGGCACGACCGGGGAGGTACCTCTACGCTACCAGCGTAATGAAATTTGTGTTTAATTTCGCAAAGTAATATCGTGAAAAATATGGACAATAATAAAAAAGAATAGTTTACAACAGAATAATTTTAATATTTTTTTTCAATAAGAGTTGGGATTGCAATTATAAAGTAAGAGCCCACTTACATTTTCACAACAAGTAACATTACCTTAATTGTTACTCAAGTTAAGCAAAGTTTACACCGAGTTTGTACAACTATGAACAAACAGGAAGTAGTTAGAGGTAAATAGTTGGATAAGATTAATGTTTCTTTGATTAGATGTTCCTTTTCCGTTGAATTTACGCAAAAAAGTAATAAAACTACAGTTTTTGAAATCAAAATTGCTTAAACTGTGTTAGGAAAAACATAAACTGAGTTTGCGACAGCAACACGTTTAAGTATTACAGGCAAATAGATCTTAGTTACGTAACTCTTAAAAACAGTAAATTTCGCACTTTTTAGATAGTAATATACTTATGCATTTCATCATAATCATCAATAACATCATTATTATCAGCGTATTTTCGTCCCCTGCTAGAAAAAGGCCTCCCCAAGTGCACGCCACTGAGCTGGACCTTCAGCTCTTCGTCTCCAGACAGTGCCTGCCACTTTACAAATGCGTTTTTCCTACTGCGTTTCCCTAGACGTGGAATCCATTCCGTTAACCATTTGCTCCATAGGTTGACGGTTCTGCAGCTTATGTGGCCAGCCTGTTGCCACTTGAGCTTGCTAATTCCTTGGGCTATGTCGGTAACTTTAGCTCTCGGTCTGATTATATCATTTCGGATGCGATCATTTAAATATCTTTAAAGAGCAGAGTATAGGCCTTTCCATAGATTGCTGAGTGACATTTAATTAGTGTCATTGTTAGTGTCCACGTCTCATCTCCGTATGTCATAACGTAGGTACTGTAGGATGCACTAGTAGATATTTCAGATTTGTGATTAATTGGTGACAAAATTACTTGATGAATATTTCAGTAAGCAGCTCAGTCCAGCTGTATACCTCCTTCTCAAAGTTGCTTCTACCCAGCAGCAACGATTGCCCAAGGACACATGTACTCTTGAACAACTTCGAATGGAACTCCGTTGAGATTATTCTGAATAGTATAATAGTAATAGTGCAAAATAAAAAAATATTCTGAATTATAATTATTTCATTTCCTTAGTTATTTATATAAAGTTAGGAATGCATCGACCAAGCAAATCAGACGACGTCAGCCCCAGGACTATCACTCTTGTCAATGCAATGCTCGACAATAAGAGATTTTCCCTTCGGCGTACTTTCGGCAGCTTATGACGCTGGAGAGACAATGTAGGACAAACCTCGAGGGTGTACTAGGCCGTTTTGTTTGCAGTGGGATCGGGCTCCCTGAGACCCTTTAAAAACAAGTACTCGCCGAACTAGCCATACCCAATGAGCACCAGTTTCAAGCAAAAGGGAAGAAGCTTCTATTGCCTTAACATCCAGCCGTCCAGCATGGTGAAATTTCTGGATTCCATCACGCGTGGTTCCCAAGGACCTCTTCTGCGCCAGGAAAAATTGCACTTCGGCGAACACCTCCACCACTAACAAGGATGATGGTCTGCTAAAACAGTGGCTGGGCCCCAACTCACTGTACGATAACCTCGTACAACCCTCACCGCAATGACATGTTTATCTTTTCGTAATTGTACCTTATTTCGCACGGTAATGGCATCCGCGGAAGAGCACCATAATATTATGTCCACCTATATTAGGCAGAAGTTGGCCTAGCGATTCAGCCATCCTCATGACCTTCTCTGCCACTTCACGGAAAAAAGCTTTATTTCAATAGAGCCTAAAGTAAACTATTTAGATGAGCAATTACTTGGGTTAACTATTTAGAGTTAAATGCGCGATAAAGTAATCGTCTTGGCCAGACTAATGAAATGAAATGGGTTCATTTAGAGGGTGATAACAACTGAAATACACGTCAACTTCACTTAACTTGGCCAGAATGTTCATAAATATTTTAGACGGAGTAATAAAAACATTCAAAATTCATATTGAAGATAAAAAAATAGAAACTTTTAATATTTGGCCTTAATTAATTTCTAGGAGGAATGGTAAATGAAAAGCATTTTCTTTTTTCTCATACAATAAAGGTATACTATTGTTTCCGAATACATGTGATTTGTTAAATATTCAAACCCATACCTTTAATTCATTATATTGTAACAATTGTTTCAAAGTTTTTGATCAGTCTTTATATAGTTATTGTTATTTTACCACTTGTAAACTTATAATAAATATTTGAGAATTAGAACATGCACAAAAGACATCACATGTGAATCTCGCATAGATTGGTGTCGTTCCATATCCAGCAATTTTGCATATTCGCATTCCTAACTTCCAACTGCTCCAAAATGGTTGCTACTAGAGAATATCAAATATCCATTTTGAAAATAAGATTATTTTTTTTTAATTATGTTTAAATTATTTGCACACGTTGCTTCATAATGTAACATACTGTAACTGTTACTTTAGTGACTGATTAAAAGACACTATTTTAACTGAAAGTAAAAGAAACAATATGGGCGCCACAAGTCGTCAAAATCTACCCGTCCTTATTGGAAAACTAGATTTATAAGGGATAAATCTAGTAAAAAACTATATTTTCCCTAACTATATTCAATTCTTCCTAAATATATTCAAAAATCCTAATTCATTATACGCAGCCATGGTATATTTTACAACGTCCACATTTTAAATGAGGTGGTTATTAATTACGCAAACGTCAGCGCATATTCTCTAGGGATGCACTGCGTAGTCTTGTTGAACGGGTACACGATATCTTTGCTGCCTAAAATGAATTCGAATAATAAATCATAAATTCATTATAATAAATAATTTATCTCTATTTTATATTAAGAGGCTTGTTCAATGTAAAAAGAAAAAAAATACTTTTTAATTTTCAGGAATCTTGTATTAACTTTTTTTTGCTGCATTGGCATTGTAGCATAGCGAAAATCCGAAAGAATTGGCGCGAGATTACTTGTTTGGTACATACTGTTATAGTCTTCTCCAGCTCTACCGATCACCAATAACCAAGTTGAGTGGCGAAATATTATATTACCCACTAATAATCAGTGAAAGCGTGTTCATTTTTTTAGAATTGATTATAAATGTGAAATCAAAGCCATTTGGTGAGTATTGTCGACTATAATACCATCCGTATAATATTCAGATGCGTTGCCCTACTTTCCTATTTCACCTCATCGCCCCCAATTTGCTAGCAGTAATGCAGCCCGGCTCGACCTTTTATAAAAGCAGTTACATTTTTCTTAAGCTCCTAATTGCTACTCTATCAGCAACATGCCGCCCTGATTTGTGGGGAATAGTATAGGCCATCCCGTTGATCGTAAAAACAGTAGGTACCTATTAAAAAATGCGTTAGATAATAATGATAATATTTCAATTATTATCCTATTTTGGTTACGTGTTCATTCACATTTCGCTCGCATTCGTAAAACCAATGATAAAAAAAAATATCTTCCTTCTAATACCTACCTCCGAACATAATATATACAATGTTGCATGATCATAGGTTGAGTAATTTGGCGTAAAATCGTAAAAAACAAAATTACATTTACATTTACCTACCTATAAAATTAGTGAGAAGTCATTGTCAACATAAATTTCAATAAACTTTTACGCTTAGTATAGAAATAAGTCAGCTAAATAAAATTGAGAGCCTTAACTCCCGACGCTTTAGCTCTGAGTTTTAACTTGACTGTTACTATGACTGCGGAATTACGGATGTGAATAATAATAACTACGTATCATGTTAGCTGTGTCACCTTCGATGGACCACACAAAATATCAGGGCGCTAGTATAACCCTGTTTGGGGATACCACAATCATAAACCATTCCATTTTAGGAATTGGCTACAGTAACACATTTTTATAATAGGTACCCTTTTTGCGACGTTTCTGTTTTCTATTTTACTCTCTTTTTTATTACTTAATTTTTTTTGTTTGTTTTGTTCAATATTCTTTATTGTTTTAATTTTTTTTTCTACGTATTTTTTTGTGTATCTGTACTTAATTATGCGACAATGTTTTAATGTAGCTAAGTAAATATTATTCTATTTCCGTAGCAGTCTATTCTGCATTTATGCGATAACACCAGCGTAAAGTGACAGCTGCGTGACTAGCCTATACCTACTTATGAAAACTCGAACGAATAAAATCCGTTTACTTTTTCTTGTCTTGTAGTTAATACTATTTCTCAGACTAAAATGTGTCCTTCTGCATTCCACCCAGGACGCACCTTATCTAGGGTATGTATGGCAAGACCTTGGTTCTCTCTAGGGTGATACACTAAACATCATGATCATTAACAATCTATTGACTATGAAACTTCACTTCCCTGATCATCCGATTTTGCCGGTCAACAATGTCACAGCTCTTTTTCTGACAGAAAAATAATGCAAAAGATTATTCTCCGGGCCGAAAGGGCAGCGCATCTGTAAAGCCTCTATGCGGATGTCTATGGGCGTCGGTAGTCATGAAAATGGCTTCCTCGCGCCTTAACACAATCCTTAACTATACGTAATGAATTTTTGATTATTTAGTGATATAATTGAATTTCAGGTGGGGATGATAGATATAGTATAGCTAAACAACACGAAACTGTATCGCCCGATTTTGTTAACATTCGTTTTTTTGGATTGCGTCCCTTCTTCCATAGGGACGCATCCCTATTTCCATAGGGACGCAATCCCTATTTCCATAGGGACGTAATCCAAACAATAATTTAAAGATGTTATCCACGTCAAAACACGGATGAAACTACGCTGTTTAAGTTTACATTTTATATGCCAAATAGAAAATTATCAACGTCAAATCGGTTGTTTTCTAATTACGGCGCGAAATGCTCATCTAACATATGTCAGATACACTCGGTCAGTTGTCAAGTTGTCGAAAGCGGCCGATCTCGCCTGTAAATTTATTTGTGTGCTCCAGTGCGGTGTCATTAAAAAAACATCAATATTGGGATTTACATCGCCCGTAGAAGGATTTTATTAAACGCGACATTTAAGGATTTAGCGCATTTGTTATCCATTGTTTAATAATTAGGCGATCAGACTGACATGGCTACTGCGCAGATAGTCTGATAATAATGAATTACGTAAAAATGGTCTTTCTTACTTATTCATACTGCACACTGCACAGGTAGTTGTAATATTGTAATTATTGTCGAGATAAATTAACGATATTCACTACTTTCTCATTTTTACTTTTAATTAATTTGGTTTCAAAAGTTATCAACAACACAAGCATTGCTTATGGCATAGTATATATTTAAAAGTTAAGTATCTAGCTTTTGACACTTTAATAGTAAGCTGCGACCCCAATTTTCATATTTTGACAAAATTCCAATTTTAATAAAATAATCCAGCTCTTTAATCTTATGCTCTGTAAATACAAAACCAATCAGACTGATAGATATCCGTTGAGTAATAGTTTAATTATAAGATTCTGGTGGCGCTTATATATTATTACAAGATAGCTAGGTTTTAAATAAATATTATCAAAAAAATGCCAAGAGGTACATATATAATAAATTATTGACGCACAATACAAAAGTATATACAACTTTCAAAAAGTGAAAATATAGCATTGAGTCATTTTAATACTCCTGGTACTTTTAGCCTAATTTGGTTGGGATACAGAAATGCAGTTGTGTAAGTTTTCTAACGATTTAATAGAAATGTATTTTATAGGTAAATTCGGATAAAACGTAATACTATCTACACACTACAGGACATAAAGCATCTTGGGGAATTATTAAGTCAAGGCCCAACGTTGATAAAACAAACGAAAATCTGTATATTCCGGTTTATGCGCTTATGTAGCCCGCAGAGATAAAATCTTTGAATAATTCGCTGTGAAGAGCGGAAACAACCCCAGTGGAACCGTAACAATTCTTTTGAAACATTTCTCCCCGTTTCCGACACATGGATTTTTAGGGTTCCATATTCCGTTGCGTATCAAGTGTAGTGAGCGCATTGTTAGTACCGGTGCTACATTGACGCTGAAATAGACCATTGATCGATCAACGATCAACTGATAAATTACTGTTCTATAATGCTTTCTTCACCCAGTCTCCAATTTTTCACTAGTCTGCAGCATGCCATTGACATGCAGGAGAACCTGAGTTGAGTCTTATGGAAGGTTTATTAACTGCGTTATAAACGCGGGTTGTTGTCCGTCGTGAATGTGTTTAATAATCCGATCTATCAAAAGGTGGTCGATCCTGTCGTATAAATTTGCGGGAATCTCATTGTATATATTTCTATTACCTATGACGATTGCTAATTTACCTGGATTTACAATCTGTATCGATACTCTGTATTTTTAATATTTGTATTAAATTTAATGTAAGTATACTCAAATTTCTCTGAAAAAGGTTTTAGAAATAAAACATTTCTTACTTTTTCTTTAGCACGCCGAGCACCAGGGACAGCAAATTCATTATAAAATTCGCCAAATATCTTTTCAAAAATAAGTGACTGTAATATATAACATTATGTAAGAATAACGTGTATCACTTTTAATATTGTGTATATTAAAAGTGATACACGTTTTTCAAATATTGTTTTAGGAAAATAAAAACGATTTCGGTGAAAAGTGACTCGCTGGGATTGAGGCAGATTGAAGGGGGGTTGCAAGACCATCTGCGGTGAGCGATAGCTGTCTGACTAGACAAATTGTCGGTCTAACAGTTGTTAATTTGAAGAAATAACAAGTTTAATTAATAATGTCCTTTTCTTTTTATTTGTACCTAAACCGGTATTCCTGACTAACAGAAGAGTATAAATAAATAATTGAGAAGTATAAATGTCACTACCAAATAAATAAAAAAATATTACATTTGAATTTGAAATCTCTCATTTTTATACGATTGTTCATTGTGTTTTCTCATTTTAGCGCCAATAGAATGTACAATATTTTGCGATATTAAAATGGAGTGGGGTAATAAAGAGAACAGAATCGCTGTGATTGCATTACACAAAGTAGGTATGGAGCCAAATGCAATTTATAAAACTCCCCATACACTTGGTCAAATATTTGTGTACCGGGCTTTTAATAGGTACAAAGAGACTTCCTCTGTTTGTGACAATGAAAAATCTGGTAGTGTTCGTACAAAAAAGGTGGTCAAAGCAGTACATATACAGAATAATATTGTATAGTTTACTTTATAAATTGTTTACTAAGCCCACCACAGTATAACATGAGAACAAACGACCTCAAAGTTTTCGAAGCAATAGGGAATATGCGTATGATTCAAATAATGAAATTTTTTTTTATATGTAAAGTCTTTTCCTGTAGATGTGCGTACATGTTAATATTTTTTTGTATAATTTTGTTTTCAATCAGAAAATAATTATAGAAAAGTGCAAAAATTATGCGGGAAGATTGAATTAGGTGAAACGCACGCCATTGGTCGGAACGAATTGTGACGTCAAAGTTCGTAAATAACATCATTGTTCACGAGCATTGGAGCATTGCCATTGGTGGTTGTTATGATGCGTGACGTCATGTCAGCGCGGCAAATTGCGATCGTTTAAAAAGCTGTTATCGGCCTACTAATTTGAAACATTTTTTTTGAACTTAATATTGTTTTTTCCGCGCTGATATTTTTTTTACATTAATGTAATTATGTAAATTATCATTTAAAAATATAAAAAAAATACATGCATATTCCCTATTCAGTAGAGTGCACTTTAATACGGGACAAATCCAAAACGAAGTTATTCCGACTGATTTAGGTATATTGCCTCAATAGCCTCAACAGGGGTATACTTAAGAATGTAACTGTCTTCTAAGAGAAATACTACGCTAAAAAGGTATCCGAACGAAAAAATAATATGAGGTTTTACAGACTAGTACATTTTCGAACGGTATTATAGTTTGAAAGATTATACGCCCTTCGTGAGTATTCGGATAAGACCTAACATTATGAATTAGAGAAGGAAAAGAGAATAAAATGAAAAAGGACAAAAACAATTATACCTATTTAAATAATAATACATAGCTGACCCTACCATGCGTTGAGTGGCAATAAATATATATAGTGCGGTCAATAAAAATTTCGCGAAAGAAGTAAGCAACTAAACTGGCGACTACTAACTACTACTACTACTACTAACTAAAGTAAACGAGGCTGGCGCAGTGGTACAGGGCTCCGATAAGCGGAGCATGTTGCGCCAGGGGTCGCGGGTTCGAATCCCGCCTTGGTCATGGATGTTTAT
>LUGF01041857.1:65725-79411 GCA_001625245.1 Calycopis cecrops
ATTATTGGAAATAAGTTTACGAAAATTGAGCCGAAATTTTATAAGACGGTGTCATTTATGCATACGAGTTCACGGAAGACAATTTGAACATTTAATGTAAGATAATATTAAAATAAACAAATAATAATCTCATGAAATTTTTAACCTGTGTTTTTTAGTCATTAAACCTTTACGTATCCAGCGATTATTATTATTACTATTTCTCTTCGGCATTTTCTGCTCTCGTGCATTACGTAAATAGCAAAAATTGGCCAAGTGCGAGTTGGACTCGCACACGAAGGGTTCCGTACCATTATTGTATGGGCACCCCGCCCAAGTATTTTTTTTTTTATTTTTATTATTTGTTGTTATAGCGGCAAAGCAAATACATAAGTTGTGAAAATTTCAACCTTCTAGCTACCACGGTTTATGAGATACAGCCTGGTGACAGACGGACGGAGAGCGAAGGCTTAGTAATAGGGTTCTGTTTACCTTTTAGGTACGGAACCCTAAAAAGGAAAAGTAACAAAGGTGATAACGCTAGTTTACCTCATAATGTTTACCTGACAACTACTACTTCTGAGCGTAATGACTAATGGGTTCTTGAAAAAGTGAAATTAATTACTAGATTTTTGTATTAAGATACATGTATCATATACCATTTTAATCGGCATAACATACACATATTTTTGAAATTATTTGCTCATTTAGTTTCTAGTATTTTTTTTTCAGAGTAGGGTGTCAAAAACGAAATTAATGTTTCGCTGGTAAATTAATCCAAAGTTTATCCAGTATTTTTTCTGATTTTACGTGTGCAATCGACAAAATAACTCTTTTATCATCTTAATTAACTAATCGTGACAAAGTACAAATAAAAAAGAACATACATTAAGGATATTTAAGCAAAAGCTGCCACAAAACGTTTAAAAGAAACGTAAAAATTTCGAAAAAGTAATAAATTGGCAATATCTCGAAAACCACGCAACTTTTACTGAGGTCAAGTTAGGCTGGTTCGGTACCTCTTATAATGATCTACTTCTGGTGTCACTGTGACGTGTCATTTTTGGGACACCCTGTATATGTATTATATGTATTTCTGTAAAAAAAAATCTTAAATATATAAAATTTCTTAAATTTATAAAACATAATATTAAATATACCTATTGTCCGTTGTCTAGTACCCGTAACACAAGTCCTTACGGTACTTAGCACAGGGCTAGGCTAACGTGGTGTGTAAAGTCCACAGACATTTATTTATTTATTTATTTATAAACTTGCACCACGACATGTGCTCAATAATTCCCTAAAACAAGGGAGCAAATGTAGTTGTAGAAAATATATTTTAAATATCATCGTTCAAGATTTGCCTTTATACACATAAATATGCAATTCTTATAATGGAAAAACAGTTTTTTTAAGTGCAAATGTATAAACATTGTTCTTGCGATAGAAATATATTTATTTTTATGTTGCAAAATTTTACATATTTAAATTTATATTTAAATTTTGTTGAGATAAATTTATGAATAAAGTTGAGAATATGTATTAGCTTTTTCTTTATTTTTATATCTAATAAAAAAATAATCACACAAGTGCACTTGCAGCTTTATTCCAGGAGTGGTGCTAAAAGAGTAAAGAAAAAATTGTTTTCTATGAAACTATAATATGTGCATCGGTGTGCTTGTGTGTGTGTTAGCAAGATTTGCACACTGATGGTGATAATAAGGGAAGTGTACTTGTATTTTTAAAACAAGACTCGATTAACTTCAATAATAACGAACGCAAATGAATGTTAATATTCGAATAAGCCTACACGTTTCTGTTCCCACGGAAAAACCCAAAAGTCGAGATCGGATATTATGTTAAACCCAAATTTACATTTATATCTCTGTTTAACGCGTAACCTTTTACTTTTAGCCCGGTTTTTTTGTAAAACGTTATTATTATCGGTTCGTCATTTCATTGCGATCAATTGTTAACTCTTATTTAGTTTAATTCGGCAGCCAACGACAGTTGATCTGCTGAGGATGAAAACATGTGATAAGCTATGCTGAGGGCTCTACTTTGTCGATCGATAACAATAACCATTTGGCCCAATACAGAAAGACACTCACACTCACCTCATCAATAAGGCAGCGGTCTGAACGGCAGCTACTAAAGCGTTTAAAGCGAGCGGCGCGGGTGGTGCGGGGGGCATGGCGATGGCCCCTTGGCGTCGTGAACACCACAATCCCCGCACCACCCGCGCCGCCCGCACTTTAAAGGATGTTCTCGACGATGCCGCCCAGGCCGCAGCCTAAGAATTTAACGACAGTATAATAGGTGTGTGGCTAATTTACTGAGCAAGAGGTCAGTATCAATGTTACAGGCGAATCTATTCGGCATGACCAAGAAGGCACCGCACTCACATATTGTTCTTATTAGGTAAATAAGATAAACGCAACGCACCTAGAACTATGCTTCTGCAGCCTTTTATTAATTATTTTTAGTCATATTTAATGTACCAGCTGCCCTTTCTGAATTAAAAATATATGAAATAATATTATAACATATTGTGTTTCTTTGATAGATTCAGATAATACCGCTTACAGTGATAGTTAATGCATGCTTCGTAAGGTTTGTGAGTTTACAATAACCCGACACTGATAACAGAAAGGAACGAACACATGTAAATAAAATTTTATAATAATATTATACAAAGATTAGTTTTAGATTTTTTTATTTGTAAGGGGCAATCTTCTTCAACACCGATATTTTTATGAAAAATATTTGACTGACTAAATTATTTTTCATCGTAGGCTAAATTTTATTATAATAGAAGAAAAAAATACTGCCGTGCCAGCTGATATGCTATAAAAATCTGTATATCTAAATAAAATTAATTTGCCAATTGGTTTATCTATGAAATAGTTTGAAACTGTTAAATTATTCGTATAACTCATACCTTTACTTGAACTTCGATGCTGTGTACTTGGCGCCAAAGATTTTATATAACTTTCTAGTTCGTGCACTGAATATATTATATATATAGGATGATATATAGGAGATCAGTGGTGCACGTAGGAGAGTAGTAAAGCAACTGCTTATCACGTTGGAGGATATTATCGTTGTACAAGAAGCTTATTTTACTGTCATATCTGTTTATTGCAAATAGCAAAATATACGGAGCCGCGTACGGAACATTAATCATCGTCATCATCATCATCATCATCATCATCATCATCATCATCATCATCATCGGCCTATTGCAGTCTACTGTTGGACATAGGCATCTCCCATTGTAGGTAGCTCAAAAGCTCGTTTTAGAGGTAAATTTAGACTTTAAACGAACAAATTTGACCTAACACTGACAGAATGTTACGTATTGTGCTAGATCGCTAGTGTTAATATAAATATACGAAAACGTATTGTTACTCTACGTTTCGCCACTAGTTAGCATGACTGAGTCTAATCTACACTTATGCTGTGGGGACGTAGAGAATCAATAGAGAATTATCGGATAGCTACAAGTGCTCGTCGGGTGACGATACTAGTTTAGGAAAGGCTTACAATATGGAGACAGAAATTTGAAACATTGAAATTTAATGAGTACATATATAGAATATACAAACATACATACCGATGCAGTAGCGTAAAACTCATAGGTCATAACTATTCAGGCCTAATACTCTTGCGGTAAATTATATAAATCCAAATACAAGTAGGTACCTAAGTAAGGATATACAGATAGTTCATAATTAAAATAAACTTGTAAATAATTTACAACAGTTTATTAATATTTATAGGGTTACCACATGATTCAATAACGCGTACGCCGCGTAAAAATATCCGCATAAAAATGTTCATTCATTTAAATTTTTATCATTGAGTGGTGACAAATAACAACGGCGATATGAGAAATATTTGTATACAGATTGGTTTTTATTCCAAGGGAGATAAATTAATTAACCCTTTTTTTGAGAATAGATACTGCCGGGTTCCGGCACAAAGCTGAGAGCAGTACTCCATGCGCTGTCGGACCCGCGCTTTGTATAGTTGTAGCACATACTCTGGCGCGAAGTACTGCTTCGCTCCGCTGAGAACACCCAGCTTTTTCGAATCTAATTTAGCCTTCGCTTTCAAGAGTGTCAGTGGGACTGAACGTTACACAATAATATGCCAACCAAGCATTCCGATAGTTCTCAAAACGAAGAGATACGACGAATGGGTTTTTTTAGCGATAAACGCTCGAACTCGTGTCTTATTGGGCTTAAATTGGACTAAATCTATTCGTCAACATTCCGAGACTTTATCTAACAAATATACGACTTCAAACACAAGTTTGTTCCGATACTCGGTGACGTACACCAGGAAAATATTGGGGCGGTCAGTGTACACTGCATCACCAGTATAATAATGTCAAGTGGGTGAAGTGGTTCTTATATTTTTTTAAAACGTAATATGCTAACAACTTCGGTCTCATCTGCTGTCATTAACATCCGCACGTTCAACCATTTCTCCTCAAGAGGCCACCTGCTACTCACAATCCACGGGAAACAATACTTTTACAGAGAAGTAATGTGAGGAAGAGATACCTAGTACCTACCCGTTCGTAACAATGAAACAATGGCACTATCTCTACTAATCACTAGTATTATGATGTTCTATGAACTTTAAATTCAAATGACGGAACAAGATAGTACGAACGTGCTATGACGCTGGATGACAAATGAGTCAAAAAAACTTTTGAAGTTTTTTTTTTTGTAATGAAATAAGTTTGTAATGAACAATAAAAAAAACTTCAACGGATTTTATCGCGATGTTCAACCCTGACCATGGTTGCTGTAAAGCTTCTGAAACGTCGGTCTTGTTAAAAAATTAAATAAATCGCGATAAAATCCGTTAGTTGTTTTATTGTAATAGATAAACATATGCTATAAGATATTACTTACAATTTTAAATTGCAACGTTCATTTAGAAAATACTTTTTTATGTAGTACAGGGGCACAGGATGGTATGTATAATAACGAGACAAAATATCTTGGTAGTCATTAAATTTGGTGATTACTTACGGCTATAGATTTTCGCATAATGCAAATGTGTATTTTAGGTCTTTAAGTATTTTTTTATAAGATAAGAGGGCAAACGAGTAATTGGAGCTGTTGTCATGACTAACGTCGCCCATAGAGGTTATACAGATGCTTTGCCCCCCCTTCCTTCACCTCCCTCTATAGATCATCGAAAACTTACAAACCGGACAAAACCCGACAGGATTTCAGTCTTTCTACGGCGATATTATGTAAGCGAGTTTCAGATTTATCATCAATACAATATATAAAAATAATAAAAACAAATACTCCCCGTTCAAGTATTACGTAATGCAATTTTCGAAGATTTTTGAACCTCCGTTCCCCACGTTTTTTTTTAGCGGTCGGTAGGCCTTCTCTCACGTCCCGTAGGGGACGTGGGGATACCATACGGAGAAGAACGTAGTAGAAAATTATCTCTAACGCAACCTTAAATGTAAAATGCCGGTATAATCGGTTTCATGTTGACATTATTCTACAAATTCATGAGAATATTCCTGAATATGGAAACCTTGATAATAAGCCGGGTAGGTAGTTAATCGTTTTCGGCGTGTTTTGCTAAATTGCAAATACGAACATTTCGTGAAGATTATATTCAAGAAATCAGACTTAAATATTGACATAGAAATATGTTTTTGAATCGGTAAAACAATATTGTGTATTTGTACACAATGATGAATAATTAAATACAATTATTAGAATATTTGTATAATATAAATAATGATAATTTACAGCAAAGAAACAATCAAATAAAGGCGAACATAATGGTCTAGTATTACTCGGTATAATTAATATACTCCACTAAACATATTGGAAATGCATCGTTTATTTACGTTGTAACTTGGATAATTCGCGCTTGCTGTAACGTTTAGTTTCGCTGAACAGCCTATGTGTAATAATTTGACGATGAACAATCGATGTTAAAATAAAGCCATAGAGTGCGTTTTACATTGAGTGGAACTTTATAATAGGATGAAATATCCGCAATATTACTCGCCGTTCTATGTTACAATCTATGATGATGCTTTTGTTAAGTAATTCAAATCTAGTGTTCGTTATAACTCAATTTATGGACTGATAATTGAAAATTTATTGGGCTTTGTTGAATAAGAGAATTAGTCTGTATTTTACGTTTCGCTTACACGATACCAGCGTAAAGTAATGGCTGCACTGTCGCGTTTGTGGAGTGTGTAAGTAGCCGGTGACCTATGACGAGTAGAGGAGAAATTAAGGATCATCTGTTTATCACGCATTCGGACGCCTATGGCAGGCAATAAAATGGTTCTGTCAGTTCGTTTGCCCTCGTTTACTTAAAAAAAGACATATAATTGTGTAGTTAGTAATCGTGTGTAGTAAATGATTGTTAGTGTCTTGCCAATATCTTGACGATAGTACCCAGCACTGTTGGCAGCTTTTTAAAAAAACAGATTACCCGCAGATTAGCTATGCCGTCTATCAAATAGATTCCGCTATTTAGAGCAATCAACTTCAACTTTATCAATTTGCACTTCATAGAGATGCTCGTATAAATAAGTTGAAATAATCAGGTGTTCAAGCGTTACATGCAAGTCAAGATTGACTTTGACTTTGATACAAGCCTCAAGTTGAAAGCGCACGGCGTATAACTTAGCGTCTCTACATAGTGGTACCTTCTAAACTATGCTTCTTGTTTCCTCTTAAGTCTTAACTTGTTTGACTACAGGCAATGAAACTGCAAGTTAAATTGTTGCTCATGCAGTATTTGTCAATGCCACTTCCATTGTTGTCAATTACTGTACCAATTTGTGCATCGTCTATTACGATTTTTACGCGTTACGTACCTACCGTTAAAACTTTGTCTAAACTTTTTTGTTAAATATTGTGTTAAGTGGTTACTATATTATAAAGTTTTGTGAAATTTAATGTAGGAATTATTCCTGGATGGAAGAAGAGATTAAGGAAATACGGCTTGATAGATACTCTGACTCCAAAAACTATTAACAATGACCAGCGCAACCGAGTAACTTACTCCATAATGTTATATAACGTAAAATGTACACTATTCCTTTCGTGCGTATTCAGATTAGCTGGACTTACATGGCGATATTGGACTGGCTAGATTGAGCCTAGAGGATAGAAGACATATTGGATTTTAAATTAAATACACATTTACATTAAAATCTTATTAAAAAGATAAAAATAGTAAATAAAAATTTATGTCGAACCAATTAACTAATTAATTCTTTGACACTAATCTAATCTCAAGTTTTTTATTATCTTATAATGATTTTCAATCTAAATATTTTGTATGTAAGTAACTGCATCTTTAATTTAATTTATTTAATTTAACTCAATTTCTCAACTTTATTCTGAATATTCATTTATTGTTTATGAATGCTTTGGAACCTGCAAAAATGCACGTGATAGATATATGTAATATAGCTATCTCGATGTATAATATGAATATATGTAAATAAGACAAGACATGATAAACAATGTAATTAATATAAGTGCTTGATTTGTAAAGGTATTCTTAGTTAACGGAAATATGTGTTTGGACAGATGGTTATCTGTCCAAACAAATATGTAGGTACTATTTGGTATTTCTTAATTATCTATTGTTGTCAAGCCAACTATTTAAGAGTAGAGTAAAAGTATAGTGGCTCTTCAGTCAGTTACTCTTTAGCCAGCAAAGTGATTACATCTAAGATAAGATACTGTCCAAATACGTGTTTATCCACGTAGGCGCCGAGAGTCAATCGGTGCTAGTCAGATCCAGTGTGGATCTGGTATACCTAACAAAGCTAAGTATATTTGTTTATACAAATGATAATTGCTGAATATTATATTGTAATAGTACTTTGCAAGTATTTAATTATAATTTGATAATGTTAATATCGATGGTAAAATGCTATGCTGTGCGGTATAACTATTACTATTACATTGTGACATTCTATGCTACATTATATCAGAATAATGTTAAATACGATTCCTGTGCTTAATAAAGAATGTACTTTGTATAACCTGACCACTACAAAGTACATTACAATTATGTATCCTTTTAATATAGTTATATTAATTATGTTTGGATGTTTAGATTGTTAATAATATCATAATTAAGGGATTCTGATATCCTTTTACCTGTTGTAACTTTTGGTTACTTGAATTGTTTATTTGGTATTAAGCACACTCACATGGTGGTGTGTGCCTAGCTACTGTATTGGGTGCTCACCAGTTTTCTTGCCAGTTCTTTCTGGTCAGGGCTAGGGTTGGAACTGGTGGTAAAGATTGAGAAATATTAAAAGTAAAGATCAGTTGCTTAATCAATGCATTTTTATTAAAACCTTTTAGAACTACTGAGTTGTATCTTTTATAAAACCCACATATACTTAACCCTGACAACATACATATAACGCTCACATATATAAGAATATAACACACGCATTAGAACTCCTTTTAATCCAACCTTATTGTTAAAATTGTATTTATGTGTCCTTAATAAATAAATAAAAAAATAAATTATCAACATTTTTAGTAGGTTTAAGTATCTTTTTAGTAGGTTTAGTAGGTTCAAGTAACATAAATTGGGTACATGACTTAACTTATTGAATAATATACTTATTCAACATTTTTTTTCGTTCGCTTTTAATAAAATTGCTAAAACCATAGAGAAAGATCGATATTATAAATATTCAATGTGGTTTAGAGGGCCGTATTCTCACAACATTTAAAACTATACTATTCAATACGAACTCGAAATATTTTAAAGTAGAATATGCGGTACATGCAGCGATATGGTCCTCTTTCAATTACGTGCAAACGGATGCGTGAAATAAAATTCACGTCTACCGATCGGGTCTTTGAGGCACATGCCTGTAATGTCGCGACTTGAGCTCCGAGCGCTGTGCGCTACATTTATTTCAATTTGTAACTCTCATATTTTGTACTTTTTGAAATATGCTCTTTTATAATTTGTTTTAAAATTGTGTGAGACTGAAGGCATAGATAGTCAGTACGGATACAGAATTCAATACAAATTGGCGCTAACCGGATAATAAACTAATTTAAACTGTATGATAACGGTACTAAAGCGATGACGCTCACGATAGTTTTAAATTAATTTTATTTAATGTAATAAAATTTAAGTATTAAATTAAGTTAATATCGAAGATGGCCTTCTCTATGGCCTATGTCATTTGTGAACTGAGTCTGTATAATTCGGCTTTTATATCAATTGATTGCGATAAATATAATTTACTTGCGTGTAGTGTTCACTTTATTATAAATTGTAACTAACATTTTTAATCTATGTATACGAAACAATTATATATTTATTTAAACAATCCTTTATTCTGTCAAAGATTGGATAAAGCTTTATAAGACGATGACGATAAATTTCATTTTATCGTTAGGGGTGCTGATCTAATCGTTATTACTTCATTTTCATTTTCTCTATTCAATCAAGGTCAAAATTCAACAGTGGTAGGTACATGCTTCATTTTGGGATCATGTGACTTAAATAAAAAGCTGTTTTGCTGCCGCGAAGTCTACAATAGTTATTTCGTAGGGACAGTGGAGGTCCGCAGTCGACGGTAACCATGTGGTGAAAGCGGGCGATGGGGTCCGCGCGGTCGATGCATCTGATATAATTTCATTATTTATCTGGCCGGCCGTTACATTTGTTGGCGCCAAATTTCCCATCTGACACAACAACTCACGATTTTATTTATTTGCAGATTAGATTAATCATAACTTTTTAATTTATCTGTGCTATCGATAATTTGACAGCTTCCTTGACTCGGGTAATCATGCAGTTACTGTTTGTTGGCATACAATCTTTTTCACGTACCCATAACACAAAACATTCTTTCAAAAAATGTATTAATTTGTTCTGCCGGTGTACCTCTAGTAATAACCAGAATCTGTCTAAACTCACGACCTAAAAGTTTCACCAAGCCTCCCACGGAAGCCAGTTATGCTTGATGTTTTTATTACCTATCTATTAATTTGACATCGTACATTCATCCCAAATAACAATTTACGCTGCTACAATATTTTTCCGTTCTCACTGCTTTTGCTGATATAACAAACTGGGTTTGCTAAGCATTAGTTCATGCTTGTGTGAAATGGAATTTTCAGAATTGAGTGCGTTGTTCTGCTGCTATCTGCTATTTCGGAGACAGCTACTGCAATGGCAACTTCTTTGTCTTTTTGAATATGAGCTAAAAGTAGATTAAAAAAAGTTTTAGCTGTGCTTCCTGGAGAGACTTAATATTACTATTCTTCGAACTTCGCCACTGAAAATGTTTTAAATAGCTGTGTCAGACTATTTTTGTTCTTTTTTAAACTGTACAGCCTCCGTAATTTATCACTCAAAGAAACAGTTTTATAATCAAAATTTTGAACTAAGCCTTCAATAACTTTTTCTATTTTCGTGGTCTGGTCATCCCAAAACAATATAAATATTTTCCATTCCTCTTTTCACTCCGTTTAGTGATATTAGTTAATTTATCTCATTTGCAGGTTGAACAAAGCTGGGTCTAGGTTTAGGCAATCACATAATTATTATAGTGGGGACTAAAGTTTGCGCTTACGATGTGGCGCATTCCACAGATTTCATGAAATTCCACAATCCAATCCGTAACACTAGATGTCTTACAGTTGCATTGCCGTAATTTCAGAGATGAATAAGCTACATCTGTATCCAATCTGTACCCTCTCTCACGCATGAAGCCGGTATTATGCGTAAGAAAATCATTATATTTTTGCTACAAAAAATATTAAGCGGGAATAGCATTCATTCACAATAAGAGAACGAGGAAACAGGAAATGTTTTTGAGTCTGAACACACATTAATTTTGCTCACTTTAATTTTAATTGACAGATGACATTATAACTGTTGCTGCTGTTTTTCAGAAATTTAAATGTACCTATTTCTAAAAAAAATTAAATAATTACTTAGTTGATTAAGCATGCGTAAAAGTGAAAAAAAAAACAACTATCAAATACTTGTTGTTGCTCTACCAAAGCCTCCTAATTTTAACGAGTTAACTTAGATTTTCTCTCACCAAGAAATCAGAACGCTTTTGAAGTCGAATAGCATTTGTTAAAGTGCGCGTTTAATTTGTAAAGTTCTAGAGCAATTATCGAAAGTGATATAATTAATTAAATGAAAGCAACAAAAACGGCTCTCCAATAGAACTAATAAAGAGTTCATACCATACTTTGAAATTCTTATAATTATCTTGTTATAACTATGTTTTTTCGTGCTTATACATCTTCTTACGTACATAATTAAATTGGAAATCAATGTATTTTACAAAATAAGTTTTTTTACAAAAAAAGGATATTCACTTACATATCCATTTTGACATTTGCTGAAAATGTACCTAAATGAATTCAAAATTTTAGAGAAATTATTTTTTTTCAAATAGAAGACGACAATGTAAACGATAAAATGAAATCCTGAGAGGTCTTAGGATAAAATTATAGGTCCTTGTGAAGCTCCTTTGTAAAGAACTTATCTCTGCCAATTTTCGGTACCAAAATTATCTTGAATAATAGTATTACGTAGATGCGAAGCTAATATTGAGCTCGCTCATGAGAGTCGAGAGAAGGGGAAAAGTATCTCACGCAAAATTAAGTACAAGTGGCAAAATTGAATACTGTGGTTACACACAGCACGTTTGCCAACTTACGTTAGTGCTTTTCAAAGAAATATTCGTGTGTTTCAGCAACGCTACGGTTATTAAAACGCCTTTTTATAATTTAATTATCTTTAGACATTTTATTTATTTCGGAAATTTGTTTTAGACGATGAGTTAAATTGGCTATATGTTATACAGTATTACCCCCGTGACCAGAATGGATGCATTTGATATTTGTATAAATTTAGGACACACATAGCACACGGAAGTAGCCATGCGTAATTAATTATGTTTTTGTCTAACTGTTAGTAATGAAAAAAAATGCTGTGTTACGGTTAATTATATAATTATCCTAGCTCCCCGACAGACTTCTTATCATTATTGGAAAATACGTTTTCATGGTAATGTGTAATGCTATGTGACCGAATTGTCAATTTGCTACATTATTACCCTACAATATTGTATATTTGAGATACCGACTGCAGTGCCATCTGCCGAGCTGATTTGTAAATCTAAAATATTCTCAATTCCCCTTCAACACGCATAAAAAAAATACGTCAAAATCGGTCCAGCCGTTTAGGAGGAGTTCAGTGACATTCACACGCATACAATAAATATATAATAGAAAGATTTAAAGTAATCCAGCTCAATTTCCTTCAAATATTGGCCTGTGCCAAGAGGAACTAGATAGGCTTGGTTTAACATGGACATAATGTTTGCTTCCCTCAAATGTTTGCTAGGCATGGCCTCCAATTGTATCAGCAGTTTGCGGTTTTAATCAATGACTAATATGTATATTATACCTAACATGAGTACAGTGGAGATTGAAATAAATATATAACATATAATCTTGATTCAATTATTCTATAGGTGTACTGGGTAACCAAACTGGCAAAACAGAAAAGAATATTGTGAATAAAGTTGATGAAACTAAATTTGTCTCGTTTGACCAATGGATGACTATTTTTATAAGATTTTAATAATATACTTAATTAAATGTCAATCAGTTAATTTTAAACAGTATCAATACTTAGTTTTTATTCATCACAAGGACATCTAACTTATTGTTTATCAAAATAAGAAGAAACAGTCCTATCTACGATTTTATAACATATTTTTAATCTGTAGCGGAAAACAACAAATATATTTTATAAAACGAGAAGCAATTTTGCTTTTACACAAATCATTTTCCACTTGTGGTATGAAATTGATGTTTAAATTAATATAAACGAAACCAAGTATTAATATAAAAAACCCAGAGTTATGGTTCTAAATTTGTTATAAACGGGGCTTTTTGTTTTATCATCACGTCGTTATGGATGTTTATGTTGTGAAAGAGTGAGGATGGGCAAACAGCGGATGTATTTCTTTTTTTATTTTTAGATAAGCAGTGTCATTTATACATTTATAGTAGATCAGACAATCACAGCTTTCACTCACATAATTCAGCCATCAGTGGTAGAGGTCTTCCTGCGTTTTGCTGGACTCCTCCTGCTATTTTTAGCATACGACTCATTTTGCTCCTTGCATGCATGCATGTATGCATTTGGTGACGCATATACGGAGCGAAACGTAGCTGCTCACGCATGATAACCCATTTTAGCCGCAATGCAGCATGACACTACCTCTACTTCAGTTCAGAATATGTGTTATAATAGTAATAGCTAAGTAAACCGCAGCTATAGGAAACGCCTGGGAGGTATAGAGGATTGAGTTTGAACAAAAGAGTGATTTCCTAGATGTGAAGTATCGTGACAAAATAATAGTAGATGTGTTGCTATCGTGATAGATACGTACGTAAGTACGGCGAAGCTTCTTTAAAATGTGGGATCATAATATCGTCGTTGATGGCACCAGTTTTAATAAGTTGCAATGTATATACTTCTTAATAGGTTCCTTTCAAATGTAATAGACTGTATGTACTCTAAAATTATATTATTACCTCTATTTTTATATTATCTGGCCCTCTATGATGCTTAATTTATTTCATTACATACACTTACTGCGTATTACTA
>LUGF01041857.1:126345-139180 GCA_001625245.1 Calycopis cecrops
CGGCCGCAGAGGACAGGGAGGACGGCTACGACACACCGCATCTCGTCTTCCTCTGCGGCCCCACCGCTAACGCATCTGACGGTGCGCCCCCGTTCGGTCGAGGGAGATGAGGTGCACGGCAACGACACACCGAGACACCTCTCCTTTTCGCGATCCTTCCTCCATGGACGCATCCAGTGCGGACCCTACCGAAGCCCACTCGATGTGTCCTCACCCGGGATCACTCTTGTTTCGTGGTTGTCCAAGCCACGGTTAGTAAGCCCCCTCACACAACAAGGTGGAGATCCGTCGAGGGAGGGAATGTATAAATTATACCTAGCTTTACACTATGAATAATAATTGTTATGTCAAATATTATGATGATCATAATATTATAGTACTAGTTGACCCGACTGCCATTGTTTTGTCATTGGAAAATATGTTGTTATTGTAACGTGTAATGTTATGTGGCCGAATTGTCAACCCGTTATTTTGCCCTAAAATAGTGTATTTCAAGTAGAGATATCGACTGCATCATTATACATATATATTGCTAAATTATGTATGCCTATATGTTACTGAGGACTAATACCTATATAATACAATCAAAATCCGTCGAGTACTTTTCGCGTGAAAGACGCACAAGAAACAGACAGAATGACATCTTCTACAATTTTATTATAGGTAAAGGTATGTATTGATATTGAATTATTTCATAATTATATTAAGAGACGAGCTATGCTTCACTGCAACCGTATTCAGCTGCTACCACGACCGATGGGTTTCCGGTGGCCTATTGAAAAGGACAACACACACAACAGACGTGATCAGCGACCGGTGTGTGTGTGGTGTTGCAGTGCGTACTTACATGTATAATATTTCCTCACGAAATCAAAAGATCAAGAAGAAATCTGTAGACATGAACAGTAAAGTTCGTGTCTGACATTGAATATATTTACAAAAACTAACTGGGGGCAAAGTTAAAATATAATAGTATTAGAACTCTTTTCAATGTTTTTTATTTTTTTGTTTCTCTTTTTGTCCGTTTGTTTGTTTGTGCGGGCTAATCTCCGAAACTACTGGACGGATTTGAATGAAACTGTTTGTGGAGTAAAGATACTAAGTCTGGTCGACATCAAAAATACTTTTTACTTTTACGGGAAATCACACTGCAAGCAAACAATAACAAATATCTTTGATACAAATCTTTCTACCCGAACGAAGTCGCAGGCACCAGCTAGCCTACAACAAACATGTATTCTTTTTATTGTAATAAACTGTAATATAATGATAAGCAATGAAAATATTTTGAGCACGTTCGTAGAAAGCACTGTTCATAAATAATTTATAACAATAAGTTTGTGTTAATTGGGTCGTTAAGAGAATGTTTAGCAGGAACTACTCGGATAAATAGCTACTTTCATTGTCTGTTCTGCTACGAATAAAGGCCGTGAGGAAAATGTTGTTTATTTCATATAAAGTAAAGTTAGTGGCATAGAAATAAGAATTAGGTGATATCAAACAATTATTGTTATATCGAGTTAAGTTAAACATTTTTGTTGATGTGTCTATGAATGATATGGTATACTAGCGGCGCCCCGCGGTTTCACCCGCGTAACTTTCGATCCCGTGAGAATATCAGGATGAAAAATAGATGTTGGCCGATTCTCAGACTATTGAATATGCTCACAAAATTTCATAAGAATCGGTCAAGCCGTTTTGGAGGAGTATGGCAACGAAAACTGTGACACGAGAATTTTATATGTATATTAGAAGAAGATTATTCCATCAAAACATTTTAATGTAAAATGTTTTCATTGGCAGTTTAGTATGCATATGGCCTGCATTATAAAAAAGTTGATTGATATTATTGATATCTTGTGTAAAGCGAAGCTTCAAAGTCTTCATTTATAGGTATATCACGTAGAGTTCTTTGCTTGGCGCATTGTTCAGACGCCCTAACTTTACAAGCTATAATGCTAGGCAACGAAACGACCAAGATACATACTTTATTATTATTAGTGCTCTAACGCTTTGTTTGATTCTTCTAAGTGGGAGGATAGAAGCTTACCTTACGCGGCGTCAGCTTCGGTGGTGTTGTCACGTCACACGAATGGCAGATCAGAGAGTGGTTAAGCGCATTTTTCAATTATTTTTTTTCAAATTTTTCAATTCTAAGTTGCAGGAAGGCAAACGAAAGTATGTCGAAGAACTCCTCAGATACAAAGATGCGCTTAAGCGGCACATGAAGAAATGCTCTCTGGAGCCGTAGCAGTTTGAAAACCTAGCTTCCTCAAGGGTAGATTGGAGGACACTCATTAAGACCAGTCTTTGAATTTGAAGAAAAGTGGCGCTGCGACTTGGCCTCAAAGCGTGATGAATTAAAAGTCCGACCACCAGCGGCTTTTAACTATAACTATATAATCAACTAACTTCCGCCCGCGGCTTCGCCCGCGTGGAAATAGGCCTTCAAAAATGATTCAAAACTTTAACTTATTATGTTATTCTGATATGAAATCTATATCACTGTAAAGTTTCATGAAAATCCGTCCTGTAGTTTTTGTGTGAAAGAGTAACAAACATATAAACTTTCGCATTTATAATATTAGTAGGATTATGTGTTTACAGACTCGAGAGACTTCTTGAAGAAGATAGGGTGTGTGACTCACCTAAGAGCACACGACAGAAGAAATCGGTGTCAAAACCGAAACTGATTAGGGCATCATCATCAATATCAACCAGTTCTTCTTTAAAATATGCAAGCTCATGCTAAGTAGCGATTTGGTAAAAATAATTTGAACGCTCACGTATCAAAAACCCATAGCTTACTCTTACATCTGAACATATTGGTTTGCCAATATTGGCTCCAATAGGTGCCATTTTTCACGAGAGCTTTGAATAAAATATCACCATCTCTAAAGGTTCATGAAATAAATCATATTCTATTAATAAAAGTGGTTGAGTTTGGTGATTCATAACGATATTGAAAATAATTCAATATAAGTCTACATTGAAATATTTAATTTACATATTTATTTTTCTTTTTTGAATATGAATTGGTGAAAATATCTCATCAATTTATATTTAATTTGACGAGACACGTAGGTAAAAATAATAAAATAAATGCAATTGTGTAAACAGTTACCCGTGAAAAGCTTTTGAATAATGTGAAAGTTTGTTTGTTCTTCATTATAAATTTACGAAAAAACTAATTGACGTGTGTGGTTGAAATTGATCACAAATAAATATTACAACACCATAAAAATTCCTTACATGCCGATAACAAAGTTATTTCCTTGTTTTTACATTTAGTAAGAGGTAGAATTTGACTTCCGGTCAATGTTAAAACCATCTAATGGAAAGGCCAGACAACTTATCGCAAAGTTGAGCCATAATATGTCTGCCTATAACATGCTTGTTCAAGTCTTAGTTCCACTTGACGGCTACTTACCATAAAAAAACGATATTTACGATAATTTCTCAGGCAGCACTGACAAACTATCGTAAATATCCTCTTTTTTTTTTTTAATGGTATAGGGGGCAAACGAGCAGTCGGAGCCATTTTCATGATTACCGACGCCCATAGACATCCGCATAAAAAGTACACAGATGCACTGTCCTCCTTTCTCCTCCCACCTCCATAGGCTACCGGCTACTTACACACCGCACGAAACGCGACAACACAGCTGCCCCTTCACGCCTGTGTCGTGTAAGCGAGAGGTACCTCCCCGGTCATGCAGACCCAATTCGGCTGCATGCAATATGGCACTACCTGTTACTGAGAAGATAGCGACTTTTCCTTCCTGATCGCTTTCTCCTGCGAAACGCATCTACGAAGCTGAAAAATCACATCATCGACAAAAATCTTCGCACTTTAATAAAAATAAAGATATTTTGAATCTTTAGTTGTAAATAAAACCATAAAACGGTGTGTAAGATTTTCATTCCGCCGCTTTTGTGTTTGCGTAAACCTTAAATTTTATGCTTCGCCAATATTTTTGTATCATTATTGTCATTTTATATTTAAAATCTTTTTAAATCTTTAATTTACAAACGGTAAAAAGGCTTATTCCTGATGGCGATATAAATTAAATTTGTATTAGGTCACCCGAATATTATAAATATACCTTTTTATACTTATTCTGGCCATAAATACTGGTACAATTAAAAATAAAAAAATATTAGATTTGAATTTGGAATCTGTCATTTTTATACGATTGTTCATTGTGTTTTCTCGCTTTGGTCTTGGTTGGAAGCGACGTCTTGGACTTCATCAGAGCTGAAGAGTCGTCTGATCCTGATCTTAATCCGCTGGATTATGAATTCTAGTCAGTTTTAGAGAGTACTACAGCTTGCTCTAAGCGCCCTTGGAGTCCCTAAAACAATCCATACGATTGGCAGTGAAGAATATTGACATGGAAAGAGTGTGTGCTTCTATTGATAACTGGTCCCAACGTTTAAAGAACTGTATTGAAGCCAATGGAGACCACTTTGAATAAGCTTTTTATATTTTTAATAGTATATATTTGTGTATTAAACTAACACACTGTAAAAGTAATAAATGTTATTTGCAATTTTTTTTTTCTTTGTAACAGAACTTATACCTATACTAGGTTTATATCTTATGTGCGTGTGAATGTCACTGAACTTCTTCTAAATATCTGGATCGGTTTTCTTTTTTTTAATGAATTTTTAATATAAAAGTAGTTGTTGATTTTGACAATTCGGCCACATAACATTACACGTTACCGTAACAACATGTTTTCCAATAATGATCTGTTGGGTCGCTAGTGTAGTAATATAAATGTTTGTTATATTTTATATCATTTAAAAAATACCTAATATATTCTATTACCTGGAGCCACGGTAGTGTCCCTGCCTTGAAGACTCAAGCAAAGCACCAGGACACTGTCTACCTTTTGCTTGAGGCATTTTGTAATGCTTTACAACACTCATAGCTGCGGTCTCCATAGTGCTAGATTGCCGAAATTGAAGTTGATGGCACACTTATTAAACTTGCTGAGTTTCATTATCACAATATTTTTACTCATTGTTGGTTATATTAGCATATGAAAAATCGAAATCTCTTTACTCACCACGACTTCTAAACTTAATTTTCAAAATTCCTGATATCCTGTAAAAGTTCAAATTAGAGTATGAGCTAATGTTAGTAAACAAACAAAAAAATTAAAAAAAAGCCAACGTAACCCGACCACTTAATTAGGGCTAGAAGTTTCTTAAGTCTTTAAGCTACAGAACTTTATAAACTCTACACTGGAGTTACAATATGTGGCCTTGCCGTTTCAATGTATGAAATAGAGGATAATATTTGTCTTACTATGTGTTCCATTTTTGTCGAGACATGGTTCCTCGAGCAAAAAAAAGGGAGAATGAAACTAGTGTAAAGTTTATGAAATTATAGCTTCTTTAAATTAGACATTAGATTGCGAAGAGGCAGAAGCTTGACTTTACTTAAGGTGCAATATGTAAGAATCCTGTGGCCCATGGAGGGGGGAGGAGTAAGGGCGAGACGCATCTTTATAATATGTGGATGCTTTTGGGCGTTGATAGCCATCAAAATATCTTCGATTACTCGTTTGCCCCCTATACAATGAAATGAATAAAAAATGGTAAAAATCGTTGTGAACAAATACAAAATATTTTTTCGCCGATTTAAGTCACTATATCGAACTTACTGACTTTTAACTCGGATTTCGTAATCAAAGTCTTTACGAAATATTCGAAATGTGTAATTCCGCAGAACACACGGAAAGCGATTACATACCACCCACCCCGCTTGTTTTCGAGGTTTTTATATTCAGGGATTTTCTCCGGAATTTGTATAATAATGTTAACATGAAACTGATTTTACCAGCCTTTTACATTTAAGAGTGAATTAAAGGTAAGCAAAAGGTAAGTATAGCTTTACGGATAATAATCTTGCCTTAATTTGACTATGTTTGACGTACCGGTTAACCCTTGTATTATATAATATTACAAACTTGAATAAAATTTATTACTAGATATACTTTACCATTATATATAAGCTTGACCACAATAATTAATATTCTTACACATTATTTAAAAAATATTTTTAATGAAGTACTATAAAACTCATTATATACCATAATGTTGAGAAAAAATCAGACCAACTTTTACGAAGATATAAAAAGAGTATTTCAAAAATAATGACAAATTAAAGGTTGATTAATTTACATAAAAGGCAGATATAAGGCTATAATGTAATACCTGGCTATAGTGGATATCAAGTTTGTTGAAAAAAGCCATAATTTCAATACCTTTGACTATTCAGATCTATACGCATCTGAATAGTACTTATTTTTATTTTTTGGTACAGGTAGTATTTTGAAATGTACAATTAGAAATTCAAAGTCAACCGAATGGCAAAAGCTAGCTGCTAGTTATTTTTTTATAGTATAAGAGGGCTACCGATTTCTATGCATCGGATATCTGATATCGTAATTGTGATGTAGATGCGTTGCCTTCCGGAGTTCCATTGGGCATACATTCTCATATCGCACAGAAAGCGACATACGAGTCATGCATAACTATCACTTTGCGACGGTATCATATTAAAGACAGAGGCCTTTGCTGTCGTGTCGGCCCCATTTCTTTTTCTTCAACTTTTTACTAATACTTATCTATTATTATGGCTACTTCGTAAAGATTATATATAACAAGTCTGGCAGTAATGGAACACGACAATATTTACGATAGTCATTCCCCGCATTAGGGCGACAGTACACACGAGACGAGACCGGCGACTTTGCGACTACATCGATGCAGTCGCACGATTGTGCGACTATTTGCGACAGGTCGCAGTAGAGTCGTGCGATAGTATCGCGATCTCGCGACTACATTTAGATGTTAATTGACATAAATTGACAAACATTAGCGACAAAATCGCCGCATCTGGCGTCATGACTCATGAAGTGTCTCCCCGCGTCTATCCGTCTATCCGGCGCATTCAGCTTCTAAAAAGCGTCCAAATCGCCGGTCGCCGCGTCTAAAAGTCTCGTGTGTGCAGTGGCACTTAGGCCGAAATAGTATAGTAGTATATTAACAATAAAGACGTTTCAGCCTGTATATCAAAAATTTTCGGGTTGATTTTTAAGAACTATGGAGAATACTAAAATACCTCTGGGTATACGGGAAACAATGAGAACAGTTATCTTGCCCGGTGAGAGATTAATGAGATATTTCCAGAACTTTTTTTTTTTCAAGCAAAGATCTCGTTGAAGTTATCTCGCCGCATCCCTCACAATCTCGGTCTTTTAGAATAAATTGTTGTAAGTTAGAATCACAGTGAGCAAAAGTATATATAAAAGTATATAATTCTTACTACACGAGCCCAGAGCTATGATCAGCGGAATAATCTAGAAATTCAAACAAGATAAGGTTGTTTATTTTTAGTCCTTTAATTTTTAAATAATATATTTCAAAAATTCTGTTCTGCTGCAGGACTTTTACCTTTACGCACACTGATCAAGGTAAAGGGTAGTCACATGCTGTATTGCAAATAAATGGGGCCGATTCGAACGTCTCCTCTTGTTTACATTACGTAGCCATTAGTTCATTTGGTGAATGGTCTGAAGTAGGCTACGCAATACGCATCTGCATAAAGACTTAGATAACTAAATATGCTCACTCATCACAGCATCTAGTAGTAAAGCCGCAGCGATGAATTACAAAATAGATTATTTATATCATAGTTTCGCATTGTATTTTCGATATTTAACGAGTAGCTCTATGATATAATTACTTGCACTTCTCCATTCTTTGATTAGTGATTTATTTATGTACGTAAGTAGATAATTTAGTTTATTTCCTTAATTTTGGTTAACACAGATGATTATTCTAATTTAGTGAAGCGTTTCGTGGGTAAAGATTTTTATGAACGAAGTGAATTGTTTTTATTTATTTAGTCATCATCAGCCTGTTTTTGTCCACTGCTGGGCATAGGCTTCACAAGAGCATGCCACTGAGTTCGGTCTTCGGCTCTCCGTCTCCAGATAGTGTTGGCCACTTTATAAATGTCGTCACTCCATCTATATGGAGAGCTACTGCCCTACGCTACGCTTGCCAAGACGTGGTCTCCATTCTTGAACCTTTTTCTTTTTTTTTAGATTTTTCTTCAAACAATTACATCCCTAAAGTCGAAACAAACCTTCATATACCTACTTTTGCTTATGAAGTAAAGGTTTATTTTAACGCTAACCCATAAGAGTGTGTTGCGTTTTGTCGACAATATATTTTCAAAGTTTTAAGCTAAGGCAATGCGTATGCATAGGTACCGTTAAAAGAGAAAACTTTTCTTGTTTAGGTACCCCTAAAAAAGAAAAGTTTTCTCTTTTAAACATCACGGTTAGTTAGTTTTGTCAATAAATGATTTTTACACGCAGAAGTTTTAGCATTATGCTACTTGCGTTATCGTTGGTATTTATAGGTTCTAATGTGTATAATTTACGTATTTTCCCCCTTATACATGAAGGTTATTTAAGAAAATTACTATTCATAAACGCTATTTAGAGTTAAATACATTACTTAAATAGTTGTTAATTTAAACAGCCTCACACCCTTCTTTTAAATCTTAAGTAACAGAATGGCGGAGGCAATGAACCGTAGGCTGAACAGCTGATTGACAATTTGCATATTGGCAGTTTGTGACAGTTGGATGACGGATTGCGCGCGCTTGCTCAATTTTAGAAGTATGGAGGGACATCTTCCCTCCATACTTCTAAAATCGGAGACTCATCAAATATAGTAGAAAATAGGAAAGTCTCCAACTGTATGTAAGATTGTACTTCATATACACAGATGATTATCCTTTACCTCTTCCCTCCATGATTAAAAGTTACTGTTAACAACGTAGGTTAACAATGACACTCAAGTTGATAGTGTGTGATAGTAGTGTTTCTTAAATACTATTTAAGGCTTAAGTAGTTGATTTGTTATGTATTATTTAGGATGTTGTTTAACTTTTTTTTATGAATGAGGTTGATTATTTATATTTTTTGACGACTAGGCTGTAGCACCGGTACAACTGAGCATGTTGCGCCAAGGGTGGCGGGTTCAAATCCCGCCTTGGTCACAGAATATGTTTATCTATGTAATACGTAATATATTATTCTTAAGGACAGAATTCTTAAGGATTCGTAAGGACAGAAATATACTTTTATTAATCTAAAAAATTGTATGTATTTAAAATTTTTATTACAGAAATACATATTATGTATTTCGGTACTTAGCACGGCGCTATGCTAACGTTGTGTAATAAGTCCACAGATATTATTATTATTATATATTGCTTTCAATATAATGTGTTTTCGTTGACACAACGTCGTTAAGAGGTTAAACATAGTCTGTTCGTATACAATCTATTAGATTAAATAAATTTTGTTCAAGGGAATGCAACAATGTATAATTAATTGACGAATACGAATCAAAAACACTTCAAAAGTAAATGTATACAGGTGCCATTAGTAACTTCCAATTGCGACCGACAGTTTGCCATAGATCATAGCCGAGACCAAACTATTCGATATAATTAAACAAATTTTTCCGGCAACTTGGCTCCTTGTTAATTCAGAGCAATTACGCTCTGTCTACAATGTCGCGGGGTTCCCACTATTCGTGAAACATAATAAATAATGAAACGATGTTAGAGAGTAAACTAAAAAGTAGATTTGAGTCAATTTTTTTTAGCATAAGAGTGAAATGAGTAGTTATTCCACTTGATGTAAAGTGGCCACTAAAGCCCACAAACATCAACGAAACAAAAAGTCTAACAGATGCGTTGCCGACCTAACAGAGATGTTCTCTTATTAAAGATTTCTAGGTCGTATCAAACCGATCGATCGAATATTGTAGCGAAGTTCTTTAATGAAATTCAGCTGTAAGCATTAATCCGAAGAATTTCTAGTAACATTCCCCATGCATTAGACAGCGAACTGACATCTCTACGCAAGTCAATAGAGACAGGCTAGAGAGACATTGGTTATCGACGATTCGAATCTTTCTAAGTTGGATACGGTCTAATGGAATCTCTCTGGCCCAAAATTAAAACAGTACTTGGTAAATAATATTTTTTTGCCAACTAAATAATATAGATAATAATTTAATTGTGCGAGACGCACACCCAAAGGAGGACTACACTCACTTCGTTTGTGAAGAAAAAACGCAGAATTTGCTACAGTTAAATTAGATTCAAAACCTGGCAACACTTCATCTATAATGGTATTTACCTACGTAGCTTTGTAGGAAATAAGACATTGACTAAAAATCTGAATTTATTCTGTGCCTTATTGGAATTCAAAAAATAGGATTATTCGAGATCGAGAAAAATGTTTTCATGTGAAATATGAATTGCTATCAATTTTTTTATATCATGGAACAAGTTTGCATCAAGCAGTCGATTCTCTTGGTGGAAAGAGATATCTGACGCCTGTAACGAACGATGTGATGCCTCGTGCGTGAGTATGCCAGCTACCTCGCCCTCCAAATCGAAACACGGCAATGTCAAGCATTGACGTTATGGCGGTAAGAATAAGCAAGGTGGAGGTGTTTTTTTTTCAGGCGGTGGTATGGGCGAATCATTGCATTGGACGGATCGTCGCAAAACTCTACCACCTTGATGAAATTAGTGAGTTGAATTTAATTAAAAATAGTCAGATAACAAAATTTTATGTTGCCCTTGTAATTTTAAAGCATTTTTCATGAATTACAAATGAACCTGGGTAGAATTAAGGCCGGGTGAGGCCATCGATCTATTTGATAAGCTTCTAAAACTACATGTAAGTACCCAATAAATATTAAGATGTCCCAACGGTTATAGGATTAACAGATGACGCATGTAACAATCAAATTGAAATTAATAATAACAAATGCAATTTAAATGTTATATATGAAATGATTCTTCAAACCCAATTCATAAATACTTTGAAAAAATAGGAATAAATAACCTTCAATTTAAAAGCCCGGTGACCTAATTGACTTTTATTTTACCAAAAATTCACCTGAAGTTGTAATGAAATAGAGAGGAGAACCGTAATACCGATATGGGTTTGCTTTAGAAGAATTGATAGAGACATTTTATTAAATTATATTGGAATACAATTTGTTGTTCCTTTAAATCGCAAAGTTTTATTTTTTTACAGAGGTTAACAACCTTTTTTCATTAACCAAGCATTTGGTGGGTTCTATTTTTTGCTATATGTAATGTAAAACACATTCTCAAAATCTAAATCCAGTATCAAACTGAATATTGAGTTTTAAGTATACTGAGTATTTATGACAGTTTATGAGTAGATTCAGTTTACTCTTTCCAATTAGGAGATTATGTAGTTATAGAAAATATATTTTGTGAACGTCAACAATTATAACTACCAACGGTTCAACACTAGTTCCTCTTGAGAAAAACCGGCTAAATAAACTAAATAGGCCTCTTGAATTGAGACAATATCAATCTTAAATTTCGTAATTGAAAGATTTGGAACGATATCTATTGTAGAACCTTATACATTGCCCCCGAAAGAAATTTCTTACTTTCCTTATCTATGAATTGGTACAATATCTAGTTTGTGCTCATTTCTCGTATTCCTATCATGTTTATCACTTTTCGTACTGAATTCACTATTATCTACTTTCGTACACTTACTATATATTACACACAAGACTTTATCTAAAATTGATTGAGAGTAAATAGTCAGTATACCGATTTCCTTAAATTTAATAATTATGGAAGGTAGAGGTAAAGGAGAATCATTTGTGTATATGAAATACAATCTTTCATACAGCTGGAGACTTTCCTATTTTCTAACATATGTGATGATTCTCCATACTTCGACGAGTAGGCACGTGAAATCCGTCATCCCTCTGTTACAAATTATATTTATTGAGTTATTTTATTTAAGAAATGTGTTTAACTCTAAATAGCGTTTATGAATAGCAATTTTCTTATTCATTAAAGAGGTTTTGCCACGCACACTAAGCCGGCCTGGTGAAACTAGATGGAACCGCTTATTTGACTATCTGAAGCAAATACAGTGTATTAAAGAAAAAAGCTTACTTATTCATAGATCTTTCTAGTAGAAACGAACGACGCGACTGCTTACTGCTGCTGCTGTATATCATCTAAGAGACGTATGTCCCAGGATAACATTTTTTAATCTATGACGCCTGTAAGTACCTACGTACCATTTAGATTTTCTTATTACATTCACAGATATACCAACAAAAATTGATCCTATAAGTGTGCCAGTTATTACCCGACTGCCATAGAAAGGAGGGTAATGTTTTTCAAGTGTATGTATGTATGTATGTATGTATGTATGTATGTATGTAGATTTCTATGTTCCCTGCTACAGTCTGAACGGCTGGAAGGATTTTAACGTATGTGGTGTCGCGGCAAGCGGCGAGTCGAGCGGTGAGCGATGTATGGAAAATCTAGAGAATGTACCAGCTGTGCCGTGTGGGTGTCTTCTCACTCAGCCTGGAGGCTGGGGGAGGTCTACGGGCCCCGAGGCGAACCTCATGCCCGGGCTTACTCGCGAGGGGAACTATCCCCTCGGTGACTGGGGTCCTACATTAACATGCAGTTTCCGATATGAAGTGGGGAGCCGAATAATAATCGGCTATAAGTAGCCTAGGCTAAAAGGCAGTCCTTAAGACTGTTGGGTGTGGTGTGTAGTGCTTGTGGTGTGTTTGGTGCTTGTAAATAAAAATGGGTGTGCTGGTGTAACCTTAGTCCTACAAGCCAGACTCGGTTGCCCTATGGAAGATTGAGCGGTGGTAGAAATGTCGCGAGCAAGGAGCTCTCGTGGGTACGCCCGTCCGT
>LUGF01041857.1:165287-175984 GCA_001625245.1 Calycopis cecrops
GTTCTTGTTACCTTTGTTGTTTTTACAATGGTATGAATTGTCACAAGATTGTAATGTTTTTTATGCTATGCTAGATGATGGTGCTTTTGTTTTTCAATCATCTATGTGACGGCTCCTGACCTCATTAACAGTTGAAAATATCACTTGCATAAGTCAATTAGTATTGTTTGTGTTAAATATAGTTAATTAACAGACAATCAACAAAAAAAAATATTACATAAAACATATAATCATGTCGACCATTCTTATCCGATAAATACATATAATGAAATCGTAAGAAAGTCAAAACTGTACATTGAATATTTTTTAAAAGAATACGTGATCTACAATCGATACCGAGGCCAAAAATATATTTTTTATAATTTTTGTCTGTGTGTCTGTTTATCTGTTTGTCTGTAGGTATGTCCGGGTTAAACACAAAAGTACTGCATGGATTTACTTCAAATTTTGCATGAATTATTATTTGGTCGGATCAACATATAGGCTATATGTTGAACAATAATAGTGACAGTCGAATGTATTATTTCGATATTTCCACGGTATCGAAACTTATGTGGGTGAAATCGAGGGACGCAGCTAGTAGCTATATAAAGCTTAAAGTAATGATTATATTATATTTGATATTATTTTCGGTTTAAATATATTTTTAAATTTAAAGTAATGAAATAATGACCGAATTACGTGATGTACGCCTTTATATGAGTAGTTACTAGATTATTAAACTTGTCATTGTGTAGCATTATATCATTATAAGTAAATTAACTTAATTGCTTAAGTTCTATTAGTTGCTTCTTTTTATTTTACTTATTGTCTGTTATTATAAAGTTCAAAAAAAAATTCTGTTATAACTAATTTGTCGTTGTCGAATATAACGTTGTAAAAAACATTTTGTTTCATATTCTACGACATTAAAATATCTTTGATAATCTGTATCATAACAATGAGTTTTAAATTAACAACACTAATCATATCAATAACACACCATCGATAAAATCCGTAAAATCCCGGTTTAAACAACCTCTAAGCGTAGAAGGCTTATTGGTCCAATTTTAATATCCCATTGGGATAAAAAAATCTGGCAACATTCAGAATCATAATCTGCTGTAGCCTTTTCTGTATGTGTGTGAGGGCTATAACACCAACTTACCTGCAAATTACAAGCTGCGAATAACGTATATAACAATTTTGCGATATTATATTATTACTATTTGAGAAACGAGGCTCTGCACAAAAACTGGATCAGGCTCCTACAAATAAAAATATATTGTAAATATAATAAATAAAAGAATTAGTAGCTATAATATTGTGGAATATCGTCATCAGGTGATATAACTGCTAGATTGTCTCTAATGCTATGAAACAAAAATACTTTTTTTTATTTATTAACTCATTGTCTTCAACTTCAACAGCAAAAAAAGAAAAGTACACCATAAAGTTATGTTCACTTTACCGTAAATAAATGTACCTAATCGGCGTTAAGGACTGAAATTAATTATGGCCGTACACTGTTGTTAACGACTTTCCCAAATAGGCGGAAAAAACTCAATCACCTGCTACATCTTAAAACAAAACTAACTAATCAAATTAAAACTTCTACTGGTGAATATGGTGTTTCATTGTTGTGTGTTTGTATGTCCGTGTATTGAATTACATTCATAGAAGATATGATAACCGGTGCCGATTTTATGTGAAGCTTTAGACTGAACTTTCAACATAATATTGCAGTAATAAAACATTGGTGTAACATGTACCTACGAAATACTGATTTATGAGCTAAGTAAAGTAACTTTTAATGAATAAATTGTTCTCGCCGTCCATCGAGCTAGGTGCATGGCACTTGTAGACTGAACCTTAAACTACTCTCTATCTGTACCGATAAATATTATTCAAAGCTTTATTTATTCACGATAGTTATCTCTATTTTCTATATTTTCTCTTTATTTTCTAAAATCTTAAATTTGAGTAACTCGTAATCCTTACTGATGTTGATAAACAACGATGGGACCAAAAAGCACAAGCTTCGCCGCAATAAATAATTTTTCAATTACCCACAAATTCAAGATCCTTTTCCGAATTTTATAATTCTGTTTGCGGTTAATTTCGATTTCCTCGATGATCTTATAACGATAAGAAATAATTTATGGAAAAACAAGATTAGATCGCGTTTAATCTGCAGAATTTAGTGAGATGTAATATTTTGGAAGTCAGTTCTACCGATTACAAATTGATATATATCAGTATATATACTATATACTACAGTAGATATACTATCAGTCCTATGTCTTCTACAGTCTCAACAATATATTGATTGAAGGTCTACTACAGCGTCAGTCAATATCAACAACGTAATCTGGTTCTGGAATGGAGCCGCTCTAACTTGCTGCCATCAAATATATTAATAGGAGACGCATTAAAAATATGTCTGGGGTAGGCCTAGTTAATGTCCCCCTCCGAAGATGCTACCACCTTGCCGTGGTGGGAGGCTTGCGCGCCTTTATGATCCCCAAGGCTATGTCGGACAGGGCTACCCATGCTAAAGGGACAGTCCTCAAGGAGGAGGAATCCCTCTAGTGGCTCTTCCTTCCTGATGCATGTAGATCCGGGATCCTCTAATTATAGTGGCTAAAGACAACCGCAAGTTCCGAGTTCTAAATAGGTGTAGGGGCCACCCGGGCTCCAAGGTAGGTAAGGTAGGTAGAAGTATTCCCCTGCGTCAACATAAAAAAAAAACAAATCCCTAACGACTCGTCACGGTGGCCAGTCCGTCATAAGAGACGGACTCTTCCCATATATTTCAATTAGCTTGAGAAAAGTAACCACGCGCTCTTTTTTTTAGAGTTAAAAGTCAAGTTTCATGATTAAAATCAATAGTCCTTTGCTTTCCGCGGGCTTTTTTCATAAAAGCGAAATTGCTAATCTACTTCACATATTAATTTACCATATTATTCAACAGAGAGAATAAAGGGACATAATAATGTAAATAACAAATTATATTATTTTTTACATTTTAATCACGTAATTAATTTATCTACTCTTAATTATTTGCTCTATTCCTAAAGTAATTTCCTTAGAAGGCAATTGCAGATGAGATAATCTTGAGCATTGATTAAATTAACCAGAATGTATTTTCCGTGCACTGACTCAAGCAGTGCGATCGAGAACAATGTAATTGGGTATTTCAGATCATGCGTGAAATCGTGTCCTGTCACCTGATTACTCGAGATGTTAACGTCAAGATGTGCTGACAACATAACAACAAGGCTTTCAGTACTAGTGAAACACGACCTGTAATTAATATAATATGTACTGATCTGTAAATGGTAATTCAAGCTATGTTTGTTTTTCTCAATTATTTTAACATTTCACTCATGAGTGAAATATTTAGTAAGTACCTATTATTATACTTCGACATTAAAATTAGCATCTGGATATAACTTCATGTTTTATGTTAGACTAGGTATATATAAAAATTTATAATCTAAGACATAATTGTATATATTAGGAATTCAAAGTATGTTTTTAATCAGATTTTGTCAATTTTTATTTCAAAATTGTGTTAATTTGGTACATAAAATTCTCGTGTCGTATTTTTAATAAAACAACTATACGTTTTATAGCATATATAACATATTTTTAAGAAATATTACTGTTTCGGTATCGTAAAATATATTCCATTTTTTTATCCAGAAACTTTCAGGTGTTTCAAACTTAAGAGGAAGTTGGGTGGCACGTTTAGTGCTTAGATTATAAAATGTAACAGAGAATTTTTATATTATCATGTCATTTCTTTATAGGTCCTTATACACACACATAATTGGTTTACTCATTTTACAAGAAGTATCCATCATAAATAGATAATTCTTTTATTTCTTATAATTGTACGCAATAAAGACATTATTATTTGTATAAAAGCTGAATGTGTTCAAATAATTGAATATTTGCTGATTTTCATTAATTTCCCTGAGCATGTTTAAGGCATAAAATTTATGTACACATAAACAACGGTTAACACTGGAGTTTCGTAATGGATGTTTTATATTAAAATATCAGACCTCCTCTAAATGGACGATACTTGTCACGCCCCTTCTATATCACGTGCATCACAGAATAAATGTATAAAATTTATCTTAGTTAGCTATAATATGATGATACAGGTGTAAACTCCGTTTGCTTATTTTATAACTCGTAATCGTAGCCAACACCAGTTCTGAAATTATTTAGTACCTACCATATATTTGGTAATATTTAAAAAAAATGTTTCTGCTCCCCAGCCACTGAATTGGGCCACTTTACAGGGCATGGAGCACTTGCTTACACGATACAAATGTGAAGTATAATATGCTGTTTCGTGAATATGTATCCGGTGGCCCAATAGGGGGATGTTAAAAGAAATCGGCTCAGTCACTGAATGGCTCCGATTGAACCTTTTCCGTAAAGCTATAAAAACATCCACTCCTTGCAATATTTTTCTTCTCGTTATTACTATTTATTTAAGCATACATTATGATTTTGACTTTGGCGTGTCACGTTGGGAATAAAAAAAATTACATGAAATAATTATAACATCGTTTTAATTTTACAAAAAATATATTTTGAAGAAATAAGTTTGCAGCAGTTAGTAAGAAATTTCGTTTGCGTCCGCTCCAAGTAGAGTTTTATTTATTTTTCTCTCACGAACTGTGCAAAAACATTGTATTTTACTTTCATGATAAATTTTAATAAAATCTTACTGATAGGTTTTATAAAGGTTTGCATATTTTATTAATGTATGTTTTTTTTTTATTTTAGGCTAATGTCCATAATTATAGTGCTTGTATGGTTGGTTCTATTTCTTTCACAACTAAACATGAAATGAATTTTGGCATTATACAAGAATTAAAAAAAAGAAATTGATGATATATTATTTACATATAGCTACACAAAAAATCAGTTTATATCGAAAAAAAATAACGGTTTTCTCGAGATGGACTTTGACGCGAATAAAACAGAGTGGAACAGTTAGTACCTTTTTTGTAATTCATCCGAGCTTTTTCAATAACTTCAATAAATTAAAAGTGTTCAGACATATTGACTTTGTATTATCTTTTAATTGCTACAGAATAATACGCGGCTTTATCGCGTTTTGTTCATTTTAAAGTCGGCGACATTTGTGGGCTTGTATATAGAAATAGTGTATTATAATAGGACTTGTGCTCTTGATGTGGCTTAATTTTTATTTCCAAGTTACATACGTTATTAAATAGCATATTAATAAATAAAATGTTTGCTCTAACAAAGGCGCTAATTAAAGAACGTGAAAGTACACACGAACAAAGTACGTACACACAACATAAAAGAATGTTTAAAAACATAATTTTTAAATTCTTTCGGATAGAGTTTTGAAAATGTATCTCTCTTTTAATAATAGTAAAATATTGTTTTTGTGTGTATTCCGACTTCATTAAATAGGTAAGGTTTGTCTTTAACCCTGTCTTTGCTCCAACCCTTTATCCCAGTGACGTAGTAATGGGAAAATTTAAAAGGTTTCTGAATGATAACACGGCAATCCAAAATATGTATGTCTAAGATAAAAATATAATTAACTGTAGGTGAAGCACGTTTACTATAAGGTTTATTGTACTCTTGGAAAATCTACTAAAGTTTTGACTCTTATTATAATAAAAATAATTATTTTTCGCCAAATTTTCAGATATACGCATACACAGTAGAATGCTTGAATATTCATTATCATTTAAAGTCAGCCGTGAAAAAGCATTTTACAACAAATACAAGCAGAGACTTTGTCAGCAAGTGTACAATAGGCTGGATCTTCTTCTGACCCATATCCTTTTGAATTTATTAACAAGCGGACTCATTTTCACGGCGTGTTTTCATTTCTGCGCGTCGCGACTTAACTGAATACTCTCTTACCATCTGCATAATTAGTGCAGCGCTTAATCGCCGAGAAAGTGTTTATTTTGAAACGTGCTTGAGAAAATGTTTCAAGGCCCGAAATTTCACGGTTAATTTATACGCTGATAATTGTATACGCGTAAATACACGTAAATCCTTATCTTATTCTCCTTATAATAAATAAATTAAATTAGCTATTAAACATTCATATCCAAATACATCCTTTCACTCACTCCCCTCTTTCTACCCCAAGCTTCGTCTCCTCGCTCCATGAGCACTTATAGTAAACCGATGAATATCTAATGAGAAAGTCTTCGCTTCCGCGACATAAGTTCAGGTCCGAAAAAAATATATTCGAAATATATATTTTATAACTAACAGACGACCGCAACATCGTTTACAAAAATCCGTTTTTTTACCGCAGTCGGCCTAGTCGTAGCCTGTAGCCTCCCTCGCTAAATGGACTAACTAATACTCAAAGAATGTCTCAAATCGGACCAGTAGTTCTAGAGATTAGCGCGTTCAAACAAACAAACTCTTCAGTTTTATATTGTTAGTATAGATTATTTAGATATAAAAATAATCTGATAAGCGGAGCAAGTAGCGCCACAGGGGTTGCGGGTTCGAATCCCGCCTTGGTCATGGATCTATGTATTTATATGTACTTAAATAATAAAAATCTTATATCTATAAAATTTCTTAAATTTATAACAACATATTAAATAGATATATTTCCGTTGCATATTACCCGTAACACAAGTCCTTACGGTACTTAGCACGGGCTAGACTAACGTAGTGTGATACGTCCACGATATTATTATTATATTAATTAATGTATGAAACTTATGACCTAAACTAAATCCCATTTACACCATACATTTACAGAACACGCACCATACTAAAATACAACACGAACACGTTCGCAATGAACCATATCGGATGTCGTGTTAGGATATTTTAAACTTTTCTTATAAAATAAATCCACTATTTTCACAGTAAAGCAATTTTATACTATACTATAACCAAGTCGAGCCTATTACACCATTTGATTTCCTCCCGTTCTATTTCCCGATAAGCGTTATCACTAAGGAGTATAATAATATAATATGGGGATTATCACGCTCATTGCGCTGAGATCAGCAGGCAGTTTTATGGTTTAGGCCTCAATACTAACAATTGTTTATAAAACTTTAGAAAGAGAAGAAAGCTTTAGAGAAGTTAGAGCTATACGAGATACTGGTGCAGATAGAATTATGTTGTTATAAATACTAAATACACTGGCATAAAATATTCTTATAAGTTTATTTCGAATGAAACAACAAACAAGCTTGTTAAAACTAAAAACAAGATTGTATGACGACATTTTATATAATATATAATAAATACTCGCTAGGTTTTAATATTCTGAAACAAATATTCTAATATAACCGGATGATTTCCTTTTTGTTTTATGACGTCGTAACTTTTCTAATAAAAGTTATGACCAGAATTACAATTTGATGTTCATTGTATATTTACTTTATTAGGAAAACATTATCAAGATTTAAATTATAGATTTTTTAACTCAAGAGTTTTATTTAATGGATAACAAAATCATAAGTACTTACAGTAACAAATCAAATTTCAACGTGAAATCGTTCGTTCAAACATTCTGAATCTCTCCGTTATTTATGATAGACTTAGCATACAGCTGAAGCGTCCTACATATCCATAAATAAGAGCTTTAACGTCTACGATTTCAATGTTTTAATTTAAAAGGCTATTAGATACTTGCTGACCATCATTTACTGCTTATAATTTTAACAGGTATTAAATGAGATTTCAAAATCCCTTTATTGAGAGTTTGAATGTTGAAGTTTATAAAATAGAATTTATTTATTTCCTTAGTGGTATATTATAACAATAAAATACTCATCATTTGTCGCGCTCTATAGAGCATCGACAAGCGTCTGACACACGAAACTGTATCTGCATGACATAAAATTGTATCTTGAGAATTTAAAAAAAAGAGGAGAATTTGCTATAGTCGGATAAAACTAGGCAATTCGGCGCTTTCCGACGCTTTTACACTGTGTGAAATGAACCTTAATTTCTGATCATATTGGTCCTTCACATTCTACTCAACCCCGTTTGATTAATTTGATTCCAAGCCAAGTATGGGCGACACAAAACATGTCTACACTTGACACGAGATCCACATTCACTAGATGGTTTATTCATGCCGCAGACCCTTGAGACACTGAGCCTTTGAAAGGTAGCTGTTGCCATTCACAGAAATAGATCTTATTTTTTCATTCTATAGGTGTTAAAGACTTGAACCGTTATAAAAGATGTTATTCCAAATGTATGGGAAAAGCGAGATATTTAAAACAGCTTTCTTTTGTTTATGCATAAATAGAGGGTTACTATTGAAAACTTATTTCCTGCCGGTAAATAACACCGGTGAGAAATTACAGCTAAAGCAATAAATATTAAGGACAAGCCGTATCATAAATGAACTCTTCATTCATATAAAGTTGAGTATAATATACATAATCCATTATCGCAAGACAAGACGTCTCACAATATTAGTTACCATGCTCCGCCAATTCGACTCATGAAGTTTTGTGTGCATATCGAGTAGGCCTGAGAATCGGTCAACGTCCATTTTCAAACTGGATATTTTCCCGGGAACGAAACTTACGCGGGTAAAACCGTTGAGCGCAGCTAATATAACTATAAAACTTCATTAAATGAATAGGAATAGGACCCACAAAAAAGAGGACAGGTTTTTTTAAAGAAGGTCATAGAAATATATCTAATAATATTGAAGGTTGATAAAACCGAGAGATTTAGTGTATCATTTTCAGACTACACAACAAAAATCAGATCAACCAAAGCAATACTTTAGCCACAGGAATTTTTCTCACTTCGTACACGCTCTATCGTCAGCTACCTAGACTGACTAGGGTTATTCACCCCGTGTGAGGTTGCCGCTCGATGTCGCCGTCAATCCAAAGGATGTTTACAGGTTTTCTTAATTATTAAGCTATTGAACTCCTTTGAAAAAAGGACTTAGTATACTTCTCGTAAACTTGTTTTTTAAAAGTGTCGGATTAACAGGAGGCACTTAAAGTATACCTACGTAGTTTCATTTAGTGCCTGTCGATTTTATCAAAGTTGTATGATTATACATATGATACGTACACATACAGAACAGTGGTACAGAACTCGGATAAGCAAAGCATGTTGCGCCAAGGGTCACTGGTTAGAATCCCGCCTAGATCATGAAATATATTTATCTAAGAAATAAATATTAAAACTATTAAATGTATTTCCGTTGTCTATAACCCGTAATACAAATCCTTACGGTGCTTACCACGGGGCTAGCGAACGTATTGTGTAAAACTCCATACTTAGATAGATAACAGTCAGTACAGTTAGATAAAGTCTAATGTAGATGACATATTTTACTCTGCTATTTGTCAAATCAACAGAGACCTTACTACCATTTGAAGTTTGTATCGTAATCATGGCAAAAAAATGAATCCTGCTAAAACTCAGGCCATGGTTATTGGTAGTCACGGTAAAGAAAGTAAACATAGATAACATTTCATCATCAAAAGTAGAAAACCTAGATATTATATTTGATAACAATCAAATTAACACGGTATGTAGGAAAGTTTATTATGTTTCTGCCTCTTTGAAATTTTTTCACATCATATTATCACTAGAACTGCACTTGCACAGGCCTTGCTGCTTGTACTGAGAAGCAGATAGACAAGCTTCAACGCATTCAGAATTTTCGCATTAGGTTTATATGACCTTCGTAAGTTTGATCGTCTCTGGATACCGAGAGTCTAATATAGCTTCTAATCCCTCATCGCAGGAATGCTTATAGTACTTGATTTACTGTACAATGTCCTCTTTGATCCCAAAACTCCAAGTTACCTAAAAAGATGTTTATATTTTCAACGGAGTTTAGGACTAGCCAACTCTTTAACAAACTTAATGTACCTACCAAAACACCAAATTTTATAAGAATTATTTTACTTAGATACTTATTAAAGGGCACTGTTTATAAACTTTTTCAGTGGCACGCGTAAAAGACTAGCTCATTTCTTTTATTAAACAACTGCAAGTTCTTCAAGCATAAAAAAGAACATTTTTTTACATATACCTGTGTCAAAATAAGAAGAACAAACAGCCATTTATGCGCATTTTTTCAATACACGTTACAACGCACGTTAACGAGAACCTGTAGGATACAGGTACAACTTCCCGTTGAAATTTAATCTCTAATTTTGAAAACTTGGCTAGATCTGCTTCTTCTACCGTATATATTTACAATGGGGAGTGTTCAGAGGAGTGGTTTGAGTTAATACTTGCAGCGGACTTCTATTTCTGGGCGTCGCAGCAGAATTCCAAGTAGTCTTGTTTAGTACGCGTACTGTTATATCCCTTCACTGTAAGGGTAATAGCTGCCCCATACGCTAAACTGCAAGTTCAGCGTAATCATACAGAGCCTCGCTAGAGATCGAGGGCGCGAGCCTCAGTTGCTGTTGAACCTCAATACTAGTCGGGAGTCTTACTATTTCATTGTTTTACTATTTCATGTGTCCATTAATATACTTCTATTTCTAGTTTAATTAAATAGTTTTTTTTTTTAAAAAGACTAAAGCCTAATCCCGTATAATAATTGGTGGCAGCGGTGGGATCCGAAAATCCCCAATATCTACCCAAATACGGCTCCGAAAAACTCAAAACTTAAGAACTATATTAATTTCGGAGGACAATATTACCAAGTGAATAATTATATCAAAATA
>LUGF01041861.1:37233-54912 GCA_001625245.1 Calycopis cecrops
ACAAATTCTTACAGATCAAGGAACTAATTTCACCGCGGAACTCTTTAAGAAAACCTGTGATCTGCTTAAAATTAAACAATTGTGGTCGTCACCGTACCATCCACAAACCCAGGGTGCCCTCAAGAGATCTCACTAAACTTTAAAAGAGTATTTAAAATCCTATGTCAATGAAAACCAAGATAATTGGCCCTGTTATGTGTATACCGCAATGCTAGCCTACAATACCGCTGTACATTCGACGACTCATTTTTCTCCATATGAGTTATTATTTGGCCATAAACCATACATTCCAACCTCAGTATACGAAGAATCCTCAACAGCTACTTATCCGGAATATGTTAAGATGTTGCAACATCGAATTAAACACTCCCGAGACAAAGCTCTCGAGTTCATTGAAATGTCCAAAAGGAATTCGAAAGCTTATTACGATAACCGTGCGCGCTCCATACAATACAAAGTTGGGGATTATGGTCTATTAAAGAACCACCTTAGATTACGCAAAGCCTTATCCCCAATTTATAAGGGACCATATAAAGTAGTAAAAATTCATGGCAACCACACACTTTCCTTATTAATTAATAGACGACATGTCAAACATCATTATGATGAAGTGAAACCCGTGGAAATTACAAATTTTAAGCCATCACGTAACGATGATGAATCATAATGTATAATTTAAATATTAATTAAATTAGGTATGTAGTATGTAAAAATATATTGTTGTAACTTCTTTTCAGTACCCTGGCTCAGAGTCAGCAAGAATATGTCAAACCAATCAACTTCAGCTCCGGAATTTATTTTGACCCTATTGGTAACCTTAAAATTAGTTCTAGTTACTTAGATGTCATTACTCCAATTGACATTTCATACATCGGACCGCATATAATAAATATTAATTCAGTGCTAGGTACCTTACGATTTCTCTGTAATCAAGTAGAAATTGAAACGGAATTAGATTTAGAATGCCATAATACTTTACAACCTTTGACAATCAGATATAACGATCTGGTGAAAGAATATAACTCCGTATCTCATTTATTAGAAAATAGATTTCGCCGCTCTGCTTGGTTTGGTGGAGTAGGAACGGCTTTCAAAACTATCTTTGGGACTCTAGATGAAGATGATGCGGTTAGATATGATAATGCAATTCAAACTGTACAATCTAATGAAAAGAAATTGGCATCGTTAATAAAAGAAAATATTTTAATCACAACGACAGTCATGTCAGATTTCAATTTAACTTTATATATACTAAAAATTAACGAAGCCAGTCTCAAAGCAGCTATCGACAACCTCTCTACTAAAGTAAATAATATTTCAATGATTTCTAAAAACCTGATATTAAAAACCAAAATGATGACTATACTTAACAGTTTAGAATCAAGCATTCGATCTTGAAGACATTACAAATGTTTAGTAGTTATTATGTTTAGTAGCCAAAATATTCTACATCCAACCATACTATCACCAACAAACTTATACCAAGAGCTTGTCGATAACTATCGATACTTACCTGTAGACTTTAAGTTACCCGTAGATTTAGCATTAAGCAATATTTACCTTTTATTAAATGTGTCTAGTATAGTATGTTATAGTTTAAACAACAAGATTGTCTTCGTGTTAAGAATACCTCTAGTTTCACCAATAACATTCAATTTGTCAATCAAGTAAGTATAGCATTACCTACACCCCACAACAAACTGAAACCAAACTCTTTTACTTATGTCATACCCAACAATAAATATATAGCAATGACCAAGGATAGATCCGAGTACTGTAACGTTGATTCACTAAAGGAATGCATAGCGATAAGCTCATACGAATACATCTGTGACGACATGACCATGTTTTCCGTTGGTGCGAATCCGAGTTGTGAAAGTGAATTGATGACCAAAGTGATAAAAACCATGCCAGTGCAGTGTAAAACCGACTTTGTCCACGGGAATATTGATCTGTGGACACCACTTCAAGGAAACTCTTGGATCTATGTACAATCCCAAAATAAAAAATTATATATTGAATGCCCAAACCAAAAAATTCTAGACGTGAGCATTATTGGCACAGGAATACTCACAGTTCCGAACAATTGTGTGGCTCATTGTGACAGTACAAAACTAATTCCAAAATTTTATAACCTAAAAATTAATGCTTCCTTCGTATGTATGCGTAATGACATTTCCGTTTTTTCGGGTAGTGAATCCCCATTGCGAGCCCGCCACTATGCCAGTTTTGATTCATCAGCTGCCACCCGGGCTTCTGGGTAGCCTGCGTAAAGTCATTTCCTTGCGTTACAAAAAAGAAGAGGTCATAGTTACTCGACGCACCCACCTGAAAATAGCCTGGCCAGCTTCCCTTTCCTCCTCCTTAATAAGCTTGTAGTCCAAATACGTGATGCGAACGAGTGCCGATTTGATAAATATATACGCCATAGGATCATCACAGCATGGGTTGCCTTTGATATTTAGCGAACGTAACATACGAAATTGTTTCAAATAAGACATCTGCAAAGGAGAGAAACATTATGAAATGGCTCCAAAACTACTGGAGGGAATTTAGATGCTTAACTATACCGCTCGAAGCCCGTGGTAAATTCATCGGATGGGCCCCCGAACAGAAAGAAGCTTTTTTTTCAATAATTTGGAGAGTTGCGATTCTCCTCTGACCGGCGCCGCAGCCCCCTCCGGCTGGAGATCCGTAGTCTTTTACCGACTTGCCACTCTGTAGTTACGCCACTGACGGAATTGAACGATTCTTTCACTAATAGAAAACTACATTATCAGGAAGTAATCCATATTTCCATATTAATTAAATAATTATTTAATTTTAAGATTAATATTAAATTAATTAATTATATTGATTAATACAATATTCATATTTATTTAATAAATTAATTTTAATTTAATATTATAAATGAGAAAGTGTGTTTGTTTGTTTGTCTTCTTTCACATTAAATCGGATCAACGTATCGATGTGATATTTAGAATGAAGATATTTGAAGGACTGAAGAGTGCCATAGGCTCCTTTTTATCGCGAAAAAATTGCATGGGAAAACACACTTTTTTTTTATGGTAAAGGGAGGGGCAAACGAGCAGTCGGAGCCATTTTCATGACTACCGACGCCCACAGACAACCGTATAGAGACTATACAAATGCGCTGCCCTCCTTTCTCCTCCCACCTCCATGGGCCACCGGCTACTTACACACCGCACGAAACGCGACAGCACAGCTGTCACTTTACGCCGGTCTTTCAACACAACACATTTCCATTAAATCAATCAAATAAGCGCTAAAAATTGCATTATTATAGGCGCTATATATATATAGATTATACATTCGTATCTGTGAAACAATGGAAATACATATACAAAATTTTAACCCAACCGGTTCAGCCGTTTAGAAGTTTACCCGTTTTCCCATAAGAATGAAGCAATTTAAAAAATAGCCTATATTGATCTGTGATAATAATATAGCATTCAAATGGTGAAAGAATTTTTGAAATCGGTCCAGTACATTCACACAAACAAATCTTTTCATCACATCTATTCGAAAAGAGGCAGTTTGATCCTCGTAAACAGGGAGCAAAATAGCTCTTTGATCCCTAGGGACGGAAAGTGATTAGCATTTGGAACGTGGATAAAATCGTGTGTCAAAGCCCCAATGACCAGATAAGAAATTAATTACTATCCGGCCACACGGGTGTCATGGAGTCATGACGTCAAGGTGACCTTGATGTCATGAGGCCATGACACCCGTGTAGCCACACTATTTCGAACATTGTATGAACAAATCGCTGGCTTTATGGCAAAATAATATGTCTTCGTTGGCGAAATTAAAACAAAAACGCGGAAAATGTTTTTTTTTTTTTTTTTTTTTTTTTTTTATTTATGGTATAAGGGGGCAAACGAGCAGTCGGAGCCATTGTCATGACTACCGACACCCATAGACATCTGCATAGAAGACAGCTTCTACACAAATGCGCTGCCCTCCGTTCTCCTCCCACCTCCATGGGCCACCGGCTACTTACACACCGCACGAAACGCGACAGCACAGCTGTCATTTTACGCGTCTCGTGTAAGCGAAAGGTACCTCCTCGGTCGTGCCGGCCCAATTCGGCTGCATGCAAGCATGCAGTGTGGCACTACTTACCTCTTACTAAAATGATTAGTTGCAGTACTCATTTTCTCATAGAGGGCGATGAAAAGTAGAGTGTTCACCTCGGGAGCAACACTATTTTTGAAGCTCGAGTACTTTGAATCCCTCGCTGTGCTCAGGATTCAAAAAACACTCTCGCCTGAAAAATAGTGTTTTGCTCCCTAGGTTAACAATCTACTATTCCTCTTTATAATATTGGTATAGATGACGTACATCCATAGTAATCAAATCGTAATCAAATGAAATTCCTACTGTCAAATGTGTGACAGAAACGTCAGAGATCTAAACGTAGACTCAGTATTTATAGATTATACACATATACTAGTATTCTCTGTCTACGGTTTTAAACTTAGATTAAGTATACTACCGTTAGATTGGCGATGCAACTATAAGGACGAGACCAAAAAGAAAATGTCTCAGTGTGCGCATGCGGTTGTATGCTAGGCAAACAGCAAGAGAGTTTTTTTCAAAAAGTCTATTGAAATGTAGTTTGCGAGGCTCGTACGCCAAAAACTATTGATTTTATGAAAAAAATTATAAAGACATAAATTGTAGGATTTTTTTCTAGTTTAATTTTGTATACACATATTTCTTTTGTAAAATATGTCGGAAAGGAGATATTCCCAAAAAAATGTTATGAGGCGCACTTTTTCCAAGATGGCGGCGCAAGCAACGGAGATACTAGGTGGTAAAGTCGAAATTCGAAAGAGTATACCGAAATCCATAAAATAACCAATTTTCAAAACTCCCGCAAAACTTTCCAGGTAAAACTACCAAATGACAGACTCTCTATTAACGATTTTTAGCCATTTTTGTTGAAGATCAACATTTTCATGAAATCACATAGTTTAATTATTTTAAAATAAATAGGTACATCGTATGCGTAATATGTACATACTACCTACTCTGTGGACATAATAGGAAGTTATTATTTTTTTTTATGTTATAGGGAGCAAACGAGCAGGTGGTTAGTGACTACCGCCACCCATAGATACTCGCAAAACTAGGTGTCTTGCAGACGCGTTGCCGGCCTTTAAGGAAGAGGAATGCTCTTTTCTTGAAGATCCCAAGTCGTATCAGATCGGAAATACCGAGGAAGGCAGCTGGTTCCATAGTACTGTTGTACGCGGTAAAAAATGGCGTTTATACCGCACAGTACTACATTTAGGAATATCGAGATGGTGGGCATGGAACTTTGAGCTCTGTCGCGATGTCCTATGATGGAATTCAGCTGCTGGTATTAAGCCGAACAATTCCTCGGAACACTCCCCATGGAAAATACGGTAAAAAATGCAGAGGGAACCTACATCTCTCCGTAGGGCCAAAGGATCGAGCTGCCCGGAAATAACAGGGTCATAAACGATTCGAGTCGCTCTACGTTGAATACGGTCAGACGGATATAGCTGGTATTTCGGGGCCCCTGCCCAAAGGTGGGAGCAGTACTCCATATGCGGGCGGATGCGCCTTGTAAAGTTGCAGTGGTGTGATGTATTGCTTAGCCCTACTGAGTATACCCATCTTCTTTGAGACGAGTTTAGCTTTTGATTCCAAATGACCGCGGAACTGAACGTTGCTCGATATGTTGATTCCAAGTAGGCCATTCCGATGCTTGCTAGCATCGGAATGGCCTTCAGGAGAGCGTTTTCAAAGCGAGGAGATACGACAAAAGTTGACTTTTTTGCGGTAAACGCGCAAACTTGTGTCTTCTGGGGGTTAAAGCGGACTAAATTTAGTCGGCCCCAATCTGAGGCTTTGGACAATAAAGCCTCGACTTCAGACAGAAGTTTGTTCAGATACTCGGTGACGTATTCCCGGGAAATATTGGAGCGGCCAGTATAAAAAGCATCTCCAGTGCTGTCATCTGCATAATAATGAAGGCGGCTAGTTTGCAGCATGTCATTTATATGCAGGAGAAACAGCGTAGGAGAGAGAATACAGCCTTTGGGAACACCATCATTGACAGGTTGCAGATGGGAGCATGCGCCGTCGACAACGACTTTGATGCTGCAATCTGTCAAAAAACTGGTGATCCAATCGTGTAATTTCCCGGGGAGTCCGTATTAAGAAAGCTTTGAAAAGAGCGCTATGTGCCATACCCGATCAAAGGCCTTCGCTATATCCAAACTAACCGCCAATGCCTCCCCCTTGGTTTCATCTGCCTCCCCATCGGTGTGATAAGTAAATTAGAAGATCACCGGCTGATCGTCCACTGCGGAAACCGTACTGGCGGTCGCTAATTATTTGGTGATCTTTTAAGTATCGCAGAAGCTGGCAGTTGATTATGGATTCCATAATTTAGGAAATCAAGGGGGTTATCGCAATAGGTCGGTAGTTGAATGGATCGGAGCCTTCGCCTTTTTTTGAGATCGGGTGCACTAAAGCCGTCTTCCAAGAGCTCGGGACGATGCCAACAGAGTAAGAGTAACAGAAAAAACGCGTTAAGACCGGTGCCAACTCCGGAGCACATTCCCTCAGCACTATCGGTGCGATGCCATCGGGCCCACTCGACTTGTGAACGTCCAGGGAAAGAAGTGCTTTACGCACTGCGTTCTGTCGGAACTTAATGTCCGACAACGAGTAACCACACTGGGAAAGTAGGTGGTGTAGTTCCCTGGTCGTCCAGAAAGGAGTTGTACGCAAAAAGAGAGCCCAGGAGATCGGCTTTCTCTTTTGGTGTATGGGACAGCGATTTATCGTTTCGATACAGAGAGGGGAGACATGGTTTGGAAAAATTCCCTAAGACTGCTTTAGCGAGGGACCAGAAAGCACGGGTTCTCGAAGGAAGGGGAACTAGTCTCTCTCCAATTTTCCCAACGTGCTCGGACTTTGATTTGGCAATTACTCTTTTGAAGGACCTGGAGGCGGAATTATACTCCTTCTTAATTGTGCTGGTGTTTTCATCATCATTTTTTGGCGCAAAGCCAACTTACAGGAGCGATCAAACCAAGGTTGCGATTTGCCGCCAATAGGTACCATAGCAAACGGAATGAATAGTTCCGTTCCTTGAAGCACCACATCAGCTACAGATTCAGCCACTGCATCAGGATTATCCAGCGAGAAGCAAATCCGCCCCCATGGGTACCATGCAAAGAAAAGCCGCATCCTGTCCCAGTCTGCTGACCTGTAGTACCAGACGCGATGACAGCCAACTTGATCCGGCCTTGATCTGCGTATAACTGGCACTGAACGTGGCACTGGCGTAAAATTGTGAACTCTGAGTATCAAATATTATGCAAGTGAAAAAAGCTGATTGGTCTATTGTAGTGTGGCGTACGCTGATTGGTCTAATACCGTTTCACTCCCGCCGCCTTTGGCTGTTAATTGTCATTAATTAGGCCGGTTATTATGTTATAGCTGTGTTAAACTTTTGGTATTATTGTTAATTGTTATCATGCAAATTGAACCTATTGTTGATCAAAAACAATTTACTATGGAGCTGTAAAACTATTATAGTGGACTATTTAAAAGTTGGAGTGGACAAGTGAAAGAGATACAGAGTTCACAATGAAATTGTGGTTTTGCTCAGGACATGTTATAAACTAACGAAAAATAATGCGTTAAATTGTGAATGGTTTGTACAGTTCACACTTTTCTGACAGTTTACAATCTCCCGAGTTATTCTGTAAACTAGCAGTTTTAACAATCTTACAGTGACATATAGGTACGATACAATTCTCGTGTCACAGTGTTAGTTACGGCTCGACCGATTCTCATGTAATGTTGTGTGCACATCGGGTAGGTCTTGAAATCGGCCAACATCTATTTTTCATCTCGATATTTTCAAGGGATCGAAACTTACTTATAGGTGAAATCGCTCAGAGTGGTTAGTATTATCTATACTCTAATAAGGAGGAAATATTTGTTTATTTGTTTGTTATGAATAGGCTCCGAAACTACACTACCGATCTGAAAAATTATTTTATCGTTAGACCCCGACATTATCACTGAGGGTATAGACTATTTTTTTATTTCATGAACATTTCTGAACGACTGCACCGATTGTGTTGATTTTATATGGGTATTTCAATGGATTATGAAAAAATACAATTGGATACGCTAGGTGGCGCTGCTGTCAATATGTCCTTAAATGGCTTGACCAATTGGGTTGAAATTTTGTTTGTGTATTTCCATTGTTTCACAGACACGAATGTATTATTTGTATGCATAAAAATGAGTATAATATGTCTGTATGTCCTTTCTAGAATCGTAAACTGTGATTTGAGAATGTGATGATCTTTAGTAAAGTTGTTCTGAATGCGCCCACGAAGGTTTCTAAGTTGGTACTACTAATTTTTGACAGATGGGACCAGTGTTATTCCCACGAATTTTAGATATTGCTGTGATAGTTCATGCTGATTTATTTTTTGGTGGCGTAGCAGAGTACAGCTAGTATTATATAAAATTCTCGTGTCACATTGCTAGTCATCATACTAATCCGATACGGCTCGGCCGATTCTTATAAAATTTTGTGTGCATATATTTTATTATGTAGATATCTTATCAACTTACTTATGAATTTAATTCAAGTAATCAATTTCTTTACCTCCTCTTTAAAGTCTTCGATCAAATTTTCGCCAATGCTAAATATTATCAATTTTTTTAACGCTTCCATATTCTCCAACTTTGTTATTTTATTGTGAAATAACGATAATATCTCTATATTAACAAGGGCATCTAGATTTTCAATCTTTCCAATACTGTTGAAGGACAAATCTAGTTCGACTAAACCAGTCAATGTTTCTATATTCTCGATTTTTTCTATATAATTATGGGCAAGAGCCAGTTTTGTCAATGATTTAAGCATCCAGAGATGATCCATTCGAAGTATATTCTGGAATTCCAATCGGACTATTTGAGCTTCCTCTAAATGGACACCTTCTTCCTTATATAATCTTCCAGCTTCGTCCGTCGGTCCTATTAAAGGATAAATGATATAATATTAGTTTTTAGATTATAAAAAATACTGTAAGTTTTATAGGACCTTTGTTTACAGTTTACAGACAACAGAAATAGACAATTATTGTATATCTATCCGTTTATCAAGACCTCTTTAAGAAAATCGCAGTAGGAACAAATCCAAAAATTGTTGACTTACATTTACTATACTACAGCTATTTATTACTAGCTTTACTCAGCACGAACGTTATTTACAGCAATAGGTATATAAAATTTATTGGAACGACAGTAGCGCCGTCCGTCGAAAAGTGGTCGCACCAACTCAGAAACCTACGCGGGCGTATGCAATCAATCTTTAATAAAGATCATCAAATTTTCAATTGCATAGTTTATGATTCTAAAAAGAACATTTATTTTTACATATACAATATGTTAGGGATCCGATTTCCGATACTTTACCCATTTATTATACGCAAAATTTTATCGACAACAAAACCGTACAAAGGGGGGTCGCACCCCTCACCCCTCTGGAATACGAGAAATTTGTAATATCATATCTTGTGTTTATACAAGTTCATTGAAACTCATTTTATTTTTATTTTATGTTTTTCACGTACCTAATTAATTTTATTTTAAAGGTTTACGTGTTACGTGTACGTACGTTTTAAATGTTTACGTGTACGCTATCCAGGAGCCCGGGTGGCTCAATCAGGTGTCGGGCTCGGCAACTGGTTTGCCCCTACCGACTAAACCCCTGCGAGTGCCTTCAGCCGCTATAATTAGAGGGCCCCGGATCTACAAGCAAAAGGGCCCCTCCAGCGACAGGCTAGCCTCGGTGAAAAGGCCAGACTTCGCCTCCTTGGGGACTGTCCGGCTGCCTTTGAACAGTTTCTACTCCAACGGTGGAACCGTGCAATGGTGTCAGGTTTCCATCCTGACCCCTGGTCCCAATGCTCCAACGGAGCACGCTACGCCGGTGGTCCCAATCCGTGCAGCTATCTGCTAATTCAGAGGGACGGGTGGAGGACCTCCGAGCATTCTTCACGTTTGCAGAGTACAGGGAGGAAGGCAACGATACACTGCATCTCCTTTTCATCTGCGGCCCCACCGCCAACGCATCTGACAAAGCGCCCCCGTTCGGTCGCGGGAGACAGGGTGCATGGCAAGGACACACCGAGACTCCTCCTCCATGGACGCATCCAGAGCAGACCCTTGGCAAGCCCACTAGGAGCGTCTTGGGTTCACCGTGGTAGCGCAAGCCACGGTTACCAAGCCCCCTCACCAGACAAGGAGGAGATCTAAAAGCGATATATATATATATATGTTATGAAGTTAATAAATTACCATTTTCCAGTATACATCGTGTTAGCATAGCATTATCTATGACACCGGGCTCTACAGCCGGGTGTATGATGAGATCGATCAATGGGCATTTTTCACTTCCCATTTTTTGAATATTAATTTGATTTTTAAAAATTAAACTATAAATAAATATTATATAAATATTACGTAAATGTTACTATAAATTAAAGTTTATTTTATAAAACGTTGAAAACTTATAGAAAACTCTTCTTGTACATGAATACTAATGTCAATGAACGTTGAAACTGTTACTTGTGTTGCCTAGATACGAGGGGTCGACGAATTTCAAAGATTTTTTATCGGTCTACTGCTGCGGACATAGGCTTCTTTCAATGAATGCCGGGATGGTCAATCCTAAAATGGGCAAATAGCTTAGGTATTTAAGTAGGTAACATACGTGATTTTTAAGTTGGCGAAGTTACTCAGCTCAACATCTGTAACTTACACTGAAGCCTGTTCATCACTCATCACGGAATTACTGACGTTGTTATACAGAAATAAAGTAGTCAAGTCTAAAAAGAATAAGTCGATATTCTACGGAGGTTCTATTCCCAACCGTTGTCAGCATTAGCAGAATCGCAAGCGTCATGCCTCCCGTAGCTACCGACGACACTGAAATCCCAGATGTGAACTTCTTGAACCTTCAAAAAACATTACTTTACTTTGTGACTTGACTGTTTACTATGTGACCTTTCATCTGGCAGTAGGGACAGTAAAAATCGCTTAGTGGCGCAGGAACTGGTTGGGCCGCATAAACAGCTGATTGGCGTTGGGCTGGACAAGCGTCGCGTCGTTGAGCAGCCACTTTGGGGCGGAACTGATGATGATGACGATGTGTTGATGATGATGATGATGTTGAGCCGCGCAGGTGCTGTACGACAGGGGAACCACCTCTGGATGTGTGGGGTTGTGGGTCAGATAACATGACATAGTAGGGCGTGCTATTAGGATACTTTCATCTCTTGACAGCGCGTATGATCTTCTAAAATTGTATCAAATTTTGAAAAGTGGGCAGATTCTGCCCTGAACCATATCGACGTTCAAATAGCGTACGTAGCTCGCCTTTGAACTTGTGCTCAGCAATCGAAACGAAGATGTAATCATCATAGGTTATTGGTAAAGCTAAATTACGTAGTGCACATTGTGCTGATATAAGCGGGGTTAAGAACTGTGTGCGAATTTGTGACCTCATGTGGATGTGCGAAAGGTCGAAGATTATGTCTACAAACCTATCCAATCAGCACTCGACGATTTTTATATCAATGAGTGAGATTATCGAGTGCGATATTAAAATTTTTATTTGTTATTTTTAAATGAGGAATGATGCTAAGCGTCTCGCCCGACGTACAGGAAATTAAGTAAAAAAAAGCAGTGTAATTTGATTACGTCCGTAAGATTGGCCATGTCGTTCGTGAGGCTTTTGAAAATAGTAATTAAGGTCGGCCTAACCTCGACCTTTGAATCGAATATAGGTAACTGAATTTGTGGTAAAAAAGAGGTGTTTATAGTTGTGGGCTGAATGAGCTGATGTGTAGATGTGGACTGAACGGGCTGATGCATAGCTATATTACGGGAGCGGAGCTTCTCATGAGCTACTGAAATTTCCTCATAATCAGTCATTGTTTCCTGGTACTTTGCGGTATATGCCAACTCATGATCCTTAGACAAATTGGGCTCGTCCAAAATTTTGTAATAAAGGGCCTCTAATTTGTTTTTGTGCTCCTCCAGTCTTGATAGACGGGCAGTAAAACCCTCACCATTATAATATGTGCAGCCTCCCATTAGTAACTCTAAGGCGATTGCCTTCAGGTTAGCTACAAACTTAGTTGCCTCTCTGAAGGTGGCGGCGTGTGTCTTGCAAGGCATTATATGAAATTAAATGAATAAAAATAATTAAATATTGCCACTGCCCGCCGTGGATGCACGCCGCCCGCCACTCGCCAGTCTGGGAGATTTTATTTGTGTTCCTGGAGCCTGGAGATTTTAAAATCTAATTACTTTTTCCGGGAGAATCCCGCAATTCTCGGACAGTTGGCCACCTTAGTCGTGCCCCCGCTGGTGGCTGTTTGTTAGCAATGTCCTGTGAATGGAGAGCAATGGTGTCTGGTAAGTATACTATTGGCCTAAACGAAACGGCTCTTGATTGGTTTGTTGATACTATGTTGAAAACAATATCAAGAAGAGAGATTGAATTTGCTCTAACTATGGGCAGATTGTTCACAAGTGATGAAGCAATAAAGGTATTATAATATATGTTTCTATTTCATGCTGAATATGTAGGTACTAATTGTATGAGCTAGTATTTTTGCAGCTAATTCTCATTCCACAACGTGAAAAAAACAGTTTGCAATAAAACTGTGAGTGCGGGCGTGACACAATTACCCTAAAGTTTAATGAATAGGTAGGTACATGTGTTTTATAGCACAATGTCGAGTTTGTTTTTCACTAACATACTTATATTTAGTACTTACCTACTAAAATACAATAAATTTAACATAGTGTAGAATGAACGTAATTTATTTTGAAAACACACATCAATATAATGTAGGTATACATTTTTTATATTTAACTTACAAAATGATTGCTACATCTGAACAAAAAATCACTTACCTTCCATATTTAGGAAAATACTTAGTAAATATTTTACAAAACTACTCAAAACAACTTTAAGCTTCCGTGAACCTCGTCCTTTGAACCCGTGTGGTTTTATTTGAACTGAATGGATCAAGCTGGCGCAGTGGTACAGGGCTCGGATAAGTGGAGCACGTTGCGCCAGGGGTCGCGGGTTCGAATCCCGCCTCATGGATGTTTATATATGTATTTATATGTATTTCTATAACAAAAATCTTAAATATAAAAAATTCTTAAATTTATAAAACATATTAAATATATTCCGTTGTCTAGTACCCGTAACACAAGTCCTTACGGTACTTAGCACGGGGCTAGGCTAACGTGGTGTGTAAAGTCCACAGATATTTATTTAATATTTAATTAATTTAATTTATTTTATGGAACACACCGTTTTCACATATAAAGTAATTAACATAATTAACCTTGTAAACCAAAAATAGTGTCCAATTAAATAACACAAATACAGCTCGGATAAACCAAAATTAAAACTATAATTGTTGTTTAATCTAGATACACAATCGCTTGTTTTTTTTTCAAATCAATTGAATAAAATTGTATTAAATGAAACGAAATTAAAATAAATCCAATTAAATGTAGATTAAATAACATTAAACTAATTAACTATTCTAATGAAATTAACACATTATATAATAAAAATAATAAGAGAAATAATAAAATACATTCATTATAAATACGGTCATTAAATTCAGATAAAATAATAAAACATCATGCAAGTCGAAAAGAAAATTAAGATGTTTATATAATATAAACGGTAGCAAGTAAAAAAAAATATTGAAAGGCTATTTAAAAATTCTTAGAGATTGCTTAGACGCGGCTCAAAAAAATAATGATACTAAATATATTTGTCAATCAAAAAATAAATGTTAACCTTCGTGGCAAGTAAATAAGAATAATAATGTGATAAACGTGGGTATAGATCAAATCAACTACGAAGATACAAATATTAATAATTATATTCAGATTGCAAATATATTCAATGATCATTTTATTAGTAGCTACATGGAAAACAAAAAAGATTTAAATAAAAAAAATACACAAATATTTTAATATAATAGTCTAGTCTTTTTAACTTTAGCGTGATTCTCCTTAATAAAGGAAATATTTGTTCATGGATAAAAAAACACCCGTAACACGTGTCTTTTTTGATAATACGTCTAAGGCTTTGACCATGTTAGTCATGAAAAACTACTTTACAAATTGGAATAATATGGTATTCGAGGTCAGGCTAGTGAGTGGCTTAAGAACTATCTTTTAAATCGCGCACAATATGTAGAAAACGTAGAAAATGTATATTAATAGTAAGCACGAAGTAACACATTATCGGTCCGAACTTAAGTATAACTAAGGGAGTTCCACAAGGAAGGGTTTCAGGTCCTCTTCTATTTTTATTATACATCAAATAAATACTTATAATTAAGAAATTCATAATACAATAAAAATACAATTTAATAGCTGAAAGAATGAAATGAAAAGAAAAAGAATGAATGAAAGAACCTTTGTACTCAAAGTATTGTATGTCTTTTTTTACATATAAGTGTTTTAAGTGTACAAGAATATATAAATAAATAAATAAATAAATTTAAAAAAGCAATTCGTTAATAAAAATGCTAAGAGCAAATATCTTGATGTAGATTAGGATAGTGACGTTACCATAGAAACAGTTGCAGTAAGGTTTCTTGGTTTGATCATTGACAACAACTTATCCTGGAAAATACATATTCAAAACACTAAAAAAATTAATCAGTATGTGTACGTCCTAAGACTTCTCGCAAAAACTTAATCCCTAAGATGTGGCGTGATTATATGGAGAAACTCCGTAAATATTAATTTATTATTTATGGCACAAAAAAGTGTATCAGGGCAATTTGAGGAGCTAATCCGTTAGATTCTTGTAAACCTCTTTTTAAACTAATTAATTAATAGTGAATCGGTTATTAATCGTCTCCCAAGATGGCTGCGGTCTGTGGATCTATCGCCTCTGTGAACTGCATCTCCGACCACTCCTCTCGCTGGTTGTCAATGTAAAAGTATATTTCCAAAATCCTGTCTCTGTCTCGTCTTATTTCGTTACTGAAAAGACAACGGTCAATGTTATGGATTTATAATATGTTCATATGAACTTACAATGGAAGTGAAAACTATGTAATGATACACTTCGCTTTGATTTGCAGTCGCTCTAGCTACTTGAACTAGCTAAAGAAGTTTTCACGTTGTCACGACAGTAAGTAGGTAGAGTCATATGTAAAATTGAAAAGCGAAAAGAGAGAGACATAGTGACAAGTTTCGCCATCATTTTTGTGCGTTAGCTACTTCGTATAAGAGCCACAGTACACATGATACTTTTAGCATCGGCGATCGGCGATTTAATCGCTTTTTAGAAGGTAATTGCGGCAAACAGACGCCAAACGCGACGATTTAGTCGCAAAGCGACTGCGAGTGATACGTCGAGCATCACAGCAGTCGCTAAATCGTGCTGCAGCATCGATGCAGTCTGAAGTCGCCGCTCGCCGATGCTAGAAGTAGCGTGTGCGCTGTCGCCCTAAAACATAAAACCACTTACTTATTGATGCCTTGGATCAAGTCGTCTTTCCATTTGTTGGCGCGCGTGGCCAGCAGATCTTCTCGCGCGTCGATGAACCGCGAGTGGTTATCGGTGGACGCGGCCAATTGATTTAGCATCATATCTCTGTCCATCATCACCTAAAGGAAGCGGTGTGTAAGTAGCCGATGGCCCATTGAGTTGGGAGGTGAAAGGAGGGCAGCGCATTTGTGTAGCCTCTATACGGATGTCTATGGGCGTCGGTAGTTATGAAAATGACTTCGAAAGCTCGTTTGCCCCACTATACTGTGGCACCTGGGCTGGATACTTCGACGGGGCGTAGCGTCCAGCTACGCAGGGTCACCTATTTGTAGTCTTGCTACCTATCTACGTAGACTAACTATATATGAAGATTGACTGCCTATGCTATACTGTTGCCAGCTGGCTTAATAAAAGATTTTCGAAACTTTATGAATATATTGGCCCCTGGGCCGAAACTCTTTCATACATCCATTCCCCGTTATATCTGAATGTAATCTCCAGAAATCTATATCTTGTCAAACTAGAAAATTTCCCTTCTTGTTTGAATTTAAACATATTTTTCTTAATAGAAAAATATGTCAAACATAGAGGTTTCATTTGTAGCATGGAAACTCCATACTACATCACCATTAAAAAAAAACACTTCCGTCCAGTAAATAGACGATCATGCACAATACCACATGACGGTCAAGCGCTTCAATCGCGTGTGGCGCTTTAGAGTCAACGCAGCCTTTTTTTTATATAGAATACCCTCACAAATGAGTAACCCAAGCCATTTGGTGACCCCCGACGCTCATCGTGTCCTATACCCATCTATTATTATCCATAGCTAGGCCGGCCTTCTATATAGAGAAGGCCGCGCGTGCGCAGTTACACATGACATGTAATTGTTCCTAAGTTGGTGCGCAGACACAAGTAGATACTCCCTTACAGCCTCATTATTAAACATGGATTACTTCTTGAGCAGCAGTGATAGATAGATGGGCGGGTCAAAACATGTATGTATTTATTGTATTTATGTATGTATGTATTGTACATGTACCAGGGTGGTATGAAAAGTTTCCGACCTCAACGTGAAGACGACAGCACTCGTAAACAAAAGCTAGTGAATTTCTTTGCTCATCTATTGATAGCTACTCACCAAAGTTTCAGACATTTTGGACGCGTAGTTTTTGTGTAACAGTCGTTTGAGTGAATGGATGTGAGTTTTTTTGTGAAAATGGGCAAAATCGAGTATCGAGCTAACATTAAATATTTGTTTTTGAAAGGCAATACGCCTTCGCAAATAAAAGATGAGTTGGATTCTGTGTATGGGGACTCTGCACCATCATTTACCACAGTGAAATTTTGGGCTGCTGAATTTAAACGTGGTCGTAAAAGCTTGGGAGACAATGAACGTTCGGGACGTCCAAAAACTGCAACTACCGACGAAAACATCGCCAAAGTTCACCAAATGGTGCTAGAAGACCGCCGAATTAAAGTGAGAGAGATAGCAGGGGTTATGAACATGTCAATAGAACGTGTTTGTCACATATTAAATCAATGTTTAGGCATGAGAAAGCTGTCCGCGCGTTGGGTGCCGCGTTTGTTCACGTTGGACCAAAAACGTGTTCGAATGAACATTTACAACGCTCTTTTGGCGCAGTTTAGGCGAAATAAATCTCAGTTTTGGCACCGACTGTAGATGAAACTTGGATACATCATTATACGCCCGAAACAAAAATACAGTCCAAACAGTGGACTGCAAAGGGGGAACCGGCTCCAAAAAAAGCAAAAATTGTTTTTTCGGCTGGGAAAGTGATGGCGACAGTTTTTTGGGACAGTCATGGAATTATTTTAATCGATTATCTTCAGAAAGGAAAAACCATGACAGGAGCATACTATGCATCATTACTTGACAAGCTGAAGGCAGAACTTGCAAAAAAACGGCCACATTTACAGAAAAAGAAAATCCTGTTTCATTAAGAAAACGCACCGTCTCACACCTCAGCGGTTGCCATGGCGAAAATTCACGAATTACTCTAATCTAGCCCCAA
>LUGF01041867.1:0-13744 GCA_001625245.1 Calycopis cecrops
ATTTTTTTATTTTAAATTATTGTCAGAGGTTGAATCTTTATTTCAAAATTACATTTGCTACATTGGGTGTACTAGCTTGTGAGTAATTGCAAAGTTTGTAAAAAAAATTAAATTGCAATAAAAATTAATTCCAAATTTAAACCAGTCCTGTCAAAAAAAATGTTCTACTGAAAAGTGACCCTGTATCAAAAAATCATGCACTCTTAATGACAATTCAAAGGAGGTATAACACTTACCTAATTTGTACGTAATTTATTTTATAAAATTTATTTTTTGACGCCAAGCTCAATTTTGAATAAATTGGTGAGTCACTAAAAAAATCGTAATTTTCACTCTCAACATCGTAGAGTTTTTTTGAAATGTTGGAATGATAAAATAATCTAGTTCTTTCAACATTTCAAAAAACTCTGACAATAATTTAAAATAAAAAAATATGTTTTAATAATTAGTTTTTATTGTTTTTCACAATTTATTACTAAATAAGGCATTTGAATAACAAAAAATTAATAACAGCCTTAACTTTTTGTAGTGTAGATTTAAGGTCATGTCGTATAGAGATTTTTTGTCGGGAATGACCCCCTTTATCTTCCTTTTTCGTTTGATCCACCGTTTTCAGGGCCACCCTGTATATATATGTGTGTGTGTGTGTATGTGTGTGCATATATTATTTATGGTTCTATTTATTCTGCTAACCGCTGGGGAAGAAAGATTTTGAATGGTGGGCAAAAGATAAGTGTTGAAGGACCTTTAGCCCAGTGGACTGACGACTTGCTTAAAGAGCCGCTGGATGCAAGTGGCTATGGCGCTCTCTCTATGGGGAGGCCTTTGTCCAGCAGTAGACGTCCTCCGGCTGATGATGATGATGAAATATACCTCTGTAATACCTACACCACAAATAAAATCACTTTATCCAAAGCAATATTTTTTTCCCAGTATCGTAGGTATTTACTCGATTTTTATTTGAATGCGAAATAAAAAGTGATCGATACGTTCAAACAATTCGTCAAGTCACGTAGTGCGGCGGATTTGGTTAAATCGATAATGATGGGATGAATTTAAATATGCTATACGACTCTCGACTTAACGATTAAATCTCAATGTGAAGAAATTTTTAGACTTTTAAATCAGATTCTCTTTATTGCAGGCCACGGAATAATCATATGTTTAGTCTTAAGTCTACATTAGACTGAGATTTGAATATATTTTTGTTGTGAAGACTTATCTGTAGAGCTAATGCAGAACGACCGTAAGCTTATACTTAGAGGATCACAATAAACGACGCCGAAAGATTCAAGTTTTTAGATATTATGTCTTCTTTCTTAATAATAATACCTAATATTTGACAGAAGATGTAATTAAAAACTTAAATATTTTGGCGTATTTAATTTGATCATCTATGCATAAAGTCAATTGAAATGCAATCCATAGATACGAACGTTAATGTTATTATTTTGACTTGTACCTTATAATAATGACTATTATTATTGACCTTCTCTTCGCTTGAACAGCATAAATTTAGTTTGAATGAAAATCAAATTACAGTAGATTTGAAGTAGATCTATCTTCTAAAACAGAAACTCAACTCGAAAGAAAGTTTATTTTTATCTTTTCAACCACCCATGATAAGGAGTTCGACTTAATAACGCAAACAAACGTTTTCATTCGTTATTTACCGAGTTCTGTTCTATATTGATAGAAAAATGTAATGAGAAAAGATTTTATTGTTTGTTTTAGTCAATAGAAGATTTGAACTGTTATTTCACTGTTAGAAAGCTACGTTATTATAAAGTTATATACAGTATATATTTTATAATTTATAGCGATTGAAAGATTTTTATTTTTGTCTCTCAATGGACTATTATTTAAAAAATTAATTAATTTAATTATTAAATAGTCAATTGAGAGACAAAAATAAAAATCTTTCAATCGTAATACTTACTTTCAATAACTGAAATTCCCGCACGTAGAAAGTATAAAAAGCGGCCAGTAGCCAGTCCCGAAACCGAAAGAGGGTAAGCGAGGGTATTCAATTCAAACAAAACAAGTCACCAGAACACTTTTAAAGCTTTAAGATGTCTCACAAACTATATAATATGATATTCAAAAAGCCCGTGCTTAGTAATCTTGTGTAAGCCAAAAGTAGAAATGTGATTCCTAGGAGATCTATTTATTCTAAGATGTGTGACGATGTGTATCCAAATAAATTAACTTGCGGACCAGTTGGTTGAATAAAATTGTATTACTAAGGAAAAGAAATATTTTTTTAAATATGTTTAATTCATTATGTACGTAAGGTACTAGAGAAAACATGCACCTTTAGACCTTTCGGACGGGTTACACCAGCCGTGGTCACAAGCGGGCTAATTTTTTTTGTCAGTTATACTTTTATATTTCCGTTGTGTATCATGTTCATCTGGTTCTCCTTTTTTTTAATTTCATCGTCTTTTTATTTAGTTGCGGGACCCAAAAGAATTTCAGGGCTCATTACAATCCTAATCAAAAGGTCATGGTTGAAACTAATAATATGCAGGTATTGTAACTTCAAAGTATTCAAACACTTCATTTTGGCTAAATTGGTGTATTCATTATACACAGGCCAAATGTAACCAAATAATATATACACAAATGAAACAAAACGTACATAACATTTAACAGCTCATCAAAAATTAATTATACAATAGTATCCAAAAAAATATATATACTGTAAAATCACAAAAGGAAAGGATCCAAAGTGATTTTTATTTTTGCCTCCAATTACTGAATGAAGTGATGCGCTTGTGATATTCGACGAGTCAACTGAGTGACGTGTGACGGGAGAGGGGTGAGAGGTGCAGGGATGGATGATGATTGAGAGGATGTCTGTGGGTGGCAAGTTAAGTAAAGTATATGATATATTAAAGAGTGATTTAATGACCCGTCTGAAATGTACTCTTTAGAAATAATATCGTTGAACATTCTTGGCGTAGTAATGAAAGGACCTTAATATGCTCTACGACATATATCTGCTGTATCTCACTATGGCTGACTAATATAATAACTAATAAAAATATAGCCTTTTTACTATTTATACTTATAGTGTTATACTTTTTATACTGCGGGCAAATTATGGACGTAGACGAAAAATAATTCTACACATATTGACACTAAGTAGTTCGGTGAAATGACGTTACACCAATCACCTGCTGAAATTTCCACGTGTCGCGATACGCAGGCGTTATGAATGAACATAATATCCGGAATATAAATTAAGTTCACACAACCACATTTTAGGATTCCGTAGTAACCTTACGAGCGGCTTTACTCAGAGACTATAAGGACTAGAAATATGTCATTTGGTATGGGTATGTAGAGTAATTATGGGAAAAAACTAGTAGAAAAAAAGTCATAGCAGCTTTTATAACAAATATAATTTAACCAATTTAAATAGCAACGTTATATTCAGCAATAGCAGCAATGGCACGACGATACGCGGCGCACTACGCGGGACAATGAAGCAGACGATGACTGCCTGCTTGAATCGGGCGTAAAGTAGTAACCAGCGTCCTACATGAGCTCGTTGTTGGATGTTTTTTGAGTTTCACGCTCAAAAAACAACAACAATAACAACTCTGTTCTCATGCACAACTACGGAACGTTACACTTCGCGTGGCCCGACACTGACTTGACCTGTTTTTCTTACATACTCAAATGAGTTCAAGCGCGTTTCCCTTTGTAACATTAATATGAATCGTTTAGTACATAAATAGTACTTCAAGGATACACACGCACGGTTACGCACACGCTCACATCACATACACTGTACATGTTAGTCCTCTCATTTATTTAAGACTAAACGGTTCTTGGTATTTTTGTGTCTACATAAACCGACTGCGAACGAATAAAAGAAAAAAATCACCGAACAGTGGAGAGATTCTGATATACACACCTGAAGCTCTTGTAAGCTACACACAGCTCATTGAAAGTTGGAGCATATTAAATCAACGAACCAAAAAAAATAAGTATGTCAAGTGTAGTTGGGCTGTATGTTTGATGGGTCAAGTCTAATTATATCGAGCTCTTAATTGAGGTAGCGCTCTCTAACTTTACCTGTATACCATTTACTAATAAAAAAAAAATTACTGGAAATATCAGTTTAAAAGATAAAGGCCATTTCAGCAACGTCTTCATTTCCCATTGTAATTGGAGCACACTGGAGAGCCCTTAAGATGATAAGGTGTCAGAACAAAAGGTATACAATAAGTCACCAACCCTCTAGTGCATCTCACAAAGAGCCACTTCTTACCCATAATACACATGTTAGTCTTAGCGAGCAACATTAGTCATGACGTTCTCATCAGAATAAAATATTCGTAGTCTTTTTTACTACATTCACACATCATTATTCTTAAAACGCATAAAAAATTGAAAGACGTAAGTCCTACTAATATTATAAAGGCGAAAGTTTGTGAGTGTGTTTGTTACTCTTTCACACAAAAACTACTGAACGGATTTTCATGAAACTTTATAGTAATATAGCTTTCATATCAGAATAACATAATAAGTTAAAATATATAGGGATTTTTTATAATTTGGTCATAATATAACGATAACTGTCAAGTAAGTCGGAAGAAAATCAGCCCCCTGAGAGCAATATTGGCGTGCGCTGCCCTAATCGTTGGAGTTACACATAGATAATTACTGTAGGATTATTTATCTTAAATAGTTCTAAATAAAAGTCCGCGACAGCATAATATATCTATCTTTTATGTGTAAGTCACTATGACCAAAATAGTGAACCAAACATTCAATTAAATTGGATATTTTTTAACGATGCACATTTTAGAATATTTATCGAATTCTTATGAAAATTAATACATCTGTCTCTTTACGTATTGAATGTAGATAAACTTCTTTCTCTCTCTTTCGTCTTTTACACTAAGTAATTTGGACGAATAGAATAAAGTTATTATCATGACAAGATTGACTTAACGAAATATCTAAAGCGCCTAAAATGCGCGGCGACAAATTCGATTCTCAAAGCGATTTATTGTTTCATACAATACGTATATATTTAATATGATAATAATATATATTTCAGTATAATATTAGATTATGTATAATAATAACAACACCATTTTTGAAGTCCTAAATCCACGCGGGCGAAGCCGCGGGCGGAAGCTAGTTATATATAATTATAGTAAGTGTGTTTTTTTAAATAATTATAAAACCTGCGAAACCTTTTTAGCCGATTTAAAAAAGAGCAGGTTCTCAAATTGGCTGTATGTATGTCTATAATAATATGTTAAATGCTATCGACAAACAAATTTCAATTGACTATTTGAAAATAAAAAATCACTTAATAGATATTTTGAATGTATTAAAAACTATTCAACAGTTTTCACTTTCAACAAAGAAGCAGTAGAACAATAATAAAACGTTAAAGTTAGGGCGGGCCGCATTGAGAGCGTCGGACATTCTAGGTTGTCGCCGCTACATAGGTAGCCGGTAGCCGTATTATCCTACTAATATTATAAATGCGAAAGTTTGTATGTTTGTTTGTTTGCTTGTTATCCCTTCACACAAAAACTGCTGAACAGAATTTCATGAAATTTGGCACAAACATAAAGGGTAATTTGAATTAACACATAGGATAGTTTTTATCCCGAAAAAAATTCCTGTGGGATGACATGGGATGATTTTCCACGATATCGAAATTTACGCGGGAGAAACCGTGGGGCGCAGCTAGTAATATTATAATGCGCGAGTGTGAACTTCGTGATCCCTCGTTATACTATTCAGATGAGATAGAAATCCGACACGAGGTGACGTCATATCCAAGTCGATTAAGAATGTCGACGTAGCTTCATAACCGTGACTGCCTCCACTGAGAAATGGACTAATGGTAAAAAATATAAAATAATGCGTCGTAGGTAGTATCTCTGTTACTTCGTCTATAAATACTTTAAATATTTATCAAGTAACCAGGAAAGGCAATTGATCTTAGAACCGACAACCGCTGTGGAAGAAAAATCCTTGACTGGTGGTCCCGCACCAGTGTTGGACAACTCGGCTAAGCTGGGAGCCACTGGAGGCAATGAGGCTCGTGACTTATGATTCTCTTTGAGGAGCTCTATGTCCAGCAGTGGAGGTTCTCCGGCTGATGATAATGATGAGAGAGTCGTATTCAATTAATGGTCGTAAATATAATGAAAGGTGTTCTGTTTCAACACAAACAGAAGCCAGCACCGTGACAATTTGATATTCGTAAATACATCGCGGTACTAAACAGCGGCGAACTTACGGGCTGGTATTGAAGTTACAAATTTAGTGGAATTTACAAGAGGCGATGCCTGTATTGCCGCAACAACTGACGCGAGTGTTACTTTAGCAAAAAATTGAATTAAACTTTGATCACCATTTTTATCGTTGTTTTTTTATAATATATCAAAACAGACATGAATTAGATACTTAGATAAATGGCTCCCAATAATAACATATCTCAAATAATAGAACTTAAAAAAAGGGAAAAATAACCACCTGGATTCCTACCGGGGCTTTTTGGTTGTGTTCATGACAAACGTGTCTTGGTTATTTATTACTTTCGTAACATTCTTGTTTTATACTAAGTTAAGGCTTAATGATAACGTTAATATTATGATAATCATAATATTCACGTTGCCATTAAGTCCTGAGCCGTTTTCATCTAAGACGTCCTTTAGATAGGAACAAACGTTGCCAGCCGCAAGATTGCAGAACGTAATTTTAGGAGTTACGATTAATGAATACGTTCGTTGGCGCCAGGACCTTCAATTAGACGCGGCGGTCCCTGTGAAGTGTGAACAAGGGACAAACATCACTTGTACGGAACTTCCCGCTATTCTTGAAGGACACAGAATTAGGGATAAACAATTAATTGAATAAAACAAAAACCATAGGACAGGTAGGAATGATTAGAATATTATTCCATCCTTTACCATTAAGCGAAATAACTACAATTTAAATTAATATTGGAATAGTATAGATAGACAGCTTAAAACTAATAACAAACGGGACGGGGCGTGGAGTATCACCTCATGGCTGACTACCTACATACTACTGACTTACCCACCGGTTAGTCATAAATTGCATGAAACCAAAAAATAGCTCAACCATCGCTTCGATGTAAGCTAAACAGTGAATGAATATCCAGGTTACGTACCGCTTTCGCAGTCGCAAATGATCAAACTAGAAATAGTCACGAAAGTCTGACATTTTAACAGATTATTTTCAAAAACATAGCCCTCTTTGTACAGTGGGGTACAAAGGAAGCGAGGACAAACACCATTGTCGTTACACGTAGGTGTTTAAACCGCTGCAACTGAGGACGTTAGCACCCGCGCTGACCTCATGCCGTGTCTTTGACATAAAAGCATCCATTTTTTCCGGCGTCAATTCCCAGCTCCAATATCCGGCGCCTGAACAAAGGCATTTGCGAGCATTCCTAGCTTCAATTAAGAAAACCTCGGAGAGTACTATAATATCAAAGTAATTTGCTGGTGTATTCTTATTGTTTAGGAATATAGCGTACGTCACATAATATTGGACGGAGAATTTAGCAGGATCATTTTAGCTTCGTGGTCAGCTGTGTCACAAATTTCGGGAATAGATTTGAAAACACAGACACCCTACAAACAAAATAGAAACAATTTGTACATAAAATAGGACACGATCTTTTATACACGTATGCATAATGAATCGTTGATTCAATGACATTATTTCATTTTTATTAATTATTAATGTCATTTGTAAAGTAATTAACCCGGCGTCAGGAAATTTTGTATATATGACTCGCGTCTTTTTGATATGTGCGTATTTTCTCTGGTTTCTGTGTGACGTTACCAGACTTCTCAGTAGCTGGAACTAACCGTTGCCCCACCCCGCAGGACATCGTTGTTTAGCCATATTGCAACTGTAGCGGTGAATAGACGCGTCTAATCACGAAAATAGGCAAATATGACCTTTCGTGTCGTGATTTAGCGGGTTACTTTAAAAAGTGTATAGTTAATTTATTTTGTTATTTTTAGTGCTTTTGCCTCTTAGAACGCGAATAATGATTACAACTGTGGCTTTTGAGTATTCTGGATTCTGGATCCGAATATGAAAATTTGAAGTCGGAAACTGAAGGTGAAGAACATCATTTTAGGGTTCACAGCCGTGGCAACGATCTATAGAACATAATGATAATATCTAATGTAAAAGAGGTGTCAAGATTGTCCTTCCAAAAAAGACTGAAAAAGTAACATAATTGTCGGGGCTGCAACAAATACATCTGCAGTGAATACACAATGTTGTATTACAGAAACTGCGCAAATTACAAGTAATAATACGACTGACTTGTAATATACATGTAATTGTTATTTCCTATTAAATTAAGTTTAGTACAAAAGTTTATATTTTGTTTTAGTTTTGTAACTTTAAGACAAAGTTTGTAAATTTTTTAGTTAGTATCTTCTAACAGTTTTATAAAAAACTTAAAAAGAATAGTTCCGCACCATTTGTTTTTATATAAGCAATACATATTATATAATATTCGTTTTATTAAATTATTACTTGAAGTCATACATTAATTTTACTTGAGTAGGTATTGAAATTGTGGCTGTTTTTCTATACGGGTCTTTTAGACCCAACCCTAACATTGTTGTTACATAGTTTAATTGTGCCGACGACGGGTTAAGTATTCATGTCATTACAGTCAGGACACTTGCTGACTACCTCACGACAGCAAGACATAATAATCACTTTTCGTCTTCATCGGAACAACTAAATAATTATAAATCTTCTTGTACTTGTAATAACTGGTGACGGCAGGACATCTGTTATCTCAGTCCACCCGTGACGCCGTTGCTGTAAAGCTTCTAAAACGGCGGGCTTGTAAAATAATTAAATAAACCGCGGTCAAATCCGTGTCCAAATGTTGTATTTAATGTAATATATATTATTTCTAGATAATTGCTTATTTCACATCGTGTAGTGAAATAGTGCGTGGAAAACAGGTATGCGACCTTGTTGTATAACTGTATAATATGCTCTATTCAGTTGGCTGCTCTCCATTTAGATTGTTCGAAGCTGAAACTTGGCCAGGAACAATATAAACTCGTGACTTGTTAGAAATTATTCTCATTCCTCTGTATATGTGCGAAACTGTAAAGTTCCCAGAGCGGACTTTTATAGGGAACGGTTTGTGTCTGTTGACGATCGTATACGTCTCGTGTTGTCTCGGCTGTGAGACTGAATGGAAATTGGCATTCGGAGGAGCTCGTGGAGTGTGTTAATAAAAGAAGTATACTGAAAATACGAGTCATTGGAAGTGGTCGTGTCAAAGCTGAGTTAAAGTCAAATCGGCCAGCACCGGGCCGAGTTATCTAGAACCTGTCTAGTGCTCAGATACTGACATGAAGTGATGGATCTGCGGTTATATTTTACATGGTCTATGCGATCCCTTTGTTTGGCTGAACGCACTAAACTTGGGAACCACTGCACTGGTACGATTTGAATAAATCTTGAAACGTTAAATAATCGATTTACCAAGGAATATTTAGGTATAAATTAAACTGAAGTCATAGTTACAATTTAAAAAAATTATAAAACTGAAGCATTTATTTTTATGAATGCCTTAATCTCAAATGACGCCGGAGAAATGCGAGTTAAGTTGTATCATCAATATACAATGAGTACCCAAGCGGGAAATGTGGGAGAAACATTGATGCTACTGTAATAATATATAACTTATTATATTAAGTAAAATATTAAAGAAGTATACATATGAAAGAAGTCAGTAACCTAGTAAATATACGAAATGAAGTCTCTCAAATAGAAAGATTTAAAATTTGAAATACTTAATTGGGTAAAATAAGTTTATCATTTTGTTTTTACCACCTCTTAGACCTTATATCAATGCCTCTTCTCTAGAGTAAAATCTCTTTCCTTAATAAGCATTTCGTAAGGGTTCAGATGAATTTATCTTCGTGGTTTTAGTGTGGATTATGGGATATACCTTTTTTTCAGTTCTGAAACATATCTTGTAAAAGTAAGGGTAACGGGAATGAAATTATTTTTTCATGCAGCTAATTTGAAACTGCAAGGATCATTTGGTAAGGTGTTTAAGGTGAGGGGTAACTGGCCCAGGTTCGAACTCCTATCAATGCGCACCATATCATGCATAGACATCAATCAAAAACGCTAAATGGAAAACGAGACGAACAAATTCGAAAATTTTCTTAAATCTGAATCCACCGTCACCAGCATAAGATGTGGCAATGCCACTTCATGCCCGTATCGTTTCATCAAGAAGTGTTTGCTTGTTTAATTCCTCCTTACTTTAGTTGACATTATGTTACATTTTTACGTTATATATCTGTAATATTTTATGTTTTTGTTACATTTCTTAAACAATTTTATTTATAATATTATATCTTTATTATATCTGATAAAATCTTTTAAACCACAGAGCAAGGTCCTTAATTTGTATAGAGTAAGGCAATTTTGGTCGATAGAGACTGAATGAACAATTTCCTAATTACGTATTCGAATGGGAAGTTATGGAGATATCGAGATTTCACACATCTCTGCCCACGGTCAAAGATTAATTAGTACCGTACATTACTAGTAACGTCAGTTGCACGTTCAGGTTAATTGTTCTTGTAATGTTTTAGACAATTGGTCTTCAGCACAAAGTACGAGTAGATCGAGAACAGACTCACATTATTCCGATCCTTAACTGATTAATTATAATGAAATGGTCTGTGCGTATTCTAGGTATTATACCTTTAATAGATCGTAAAATATAATTCAACTTGTTATCCCTCTATTTTGACGGTATTGTTTCTTGTCACTTACCTTGTGTTCGCGTTTAGCTATGTTCATCCAACACGTCTTCAGATCTGAAACAACACAGCACAGCAACAGCACATTAAATTTCTATCAATATAATATATTAGTTTACCTCGTTACCTCTTCTCACAGCAGCTAATCTGACGGAAAAGCTCAACAATGAAACTCCTTTAGTTGCTTTATTATTATTTTTACCCATTATTACTTATAGCAGCTCGCAGATCGAGATTACATCTCAATTAAAAAATATATCCATTCGACAACAAACACACCTTGTGTATTACCACAAGGTAGGTATATTAAGTAACCAGTATAAACTGATTAATATTATATATATTGATATTATTTTTAATATTAACTGAGTAAACAACATTACATTTTGAGTTTATAAAAAAGTTATTCTTAAATAAAAAGTCAAAATATATTCAAAATCAAAAGATTTTTTTTTATAATTGAGCCTTTGATTCGCTTGGGTGACCACTAGTAGTTAATACAAAATAAAGCAACTAAAGGAGTTTCATGGTTCATCTTTTCTGAGGAATTCACTGCTATGAGAAGAGGTCAAGAGCAGGGGATAGGTTTTACACCCTAATGTACTCCCCCAGCCGTGGAGCTCTCGCTCTTATCATTTGCCCTAGTGAAGTGATACCGATCTGTGTGGTTTGTATTAGTATGAAAGATCCAGTAAGGGGTTCGAGTTACATGCTGCCGCTGGAGTTTTCGGCAAGCTCCTGCCTCATTAATCATTTGCCCATCTTTACACTTGCCTTTCGAACCCCTTTGTACCATTTAAGTGCAATGCTGTCTTTTTGGGTAAACTTTAACTACGTAAGTTTTCAATCATCTGGCACTTTTGTGTACAATTTATTTTTGACGTTTCGATTTGGGTCTTAATAAAAGAACGGAAAAAAATTATACAGTAGTATTTCGTCTGGTGACTAACGACACCAATAGTCCAACCAAACAACCGGATAATATCGTGAAAATGCGTCTACCTTATTAACTTAACATCCATGACCTCACCTTAACTATCGTTTTTACCGAACAGGAACAAAACTGTTCTAAGTAAGGTCTTATTTGCAGCCAACAATTTTCTTAAAATTTAAAAATAATTTTAATATTTCGTATTAATAGTACTTACCTAATGAAGAAGAAGCAAAGCAAATCGTTACAATAATATCATCATAATCACACAAGCTATGTTATAAATAACCCTTAATTCATGTTATTATAATTTGTGATCAATGAAACTTCTTTTCTTTTTCCTTTTACTGTAAATGTCTAGAATTACGAACACACGAGTATGTATTGGTCTTTAGCATTAAGTGCAATATAGTACATTTAACTCAATGGTCTTTAGCAGTCACTTTGTCAGGCATAAAAGTAAATTTTTAACAAGAGTAAGGCCAAGGGACAAATGCAAAGCTAACGTTTACTGCGTACATGCCGTATTAGCTTATTTATGTATCTACTGCACTATAAATCGATAAATTTTTCGCTGAAATTGCAATTCACTACTTTGTTACTGGTAACAAACTAGTACGAAGGGCAGTGGATCTGTACAGACTGCCTATACAATAAAAAAACATATTCGACATTGCATGTGGCAGTTAAAATACAGCAAAAGGGTTACCGTTCGAGAACTTTTCATTTTGTGCTTTTGACATTTTAATAGACATTCAAAAATTTGTACGCCGCATAAATTCATAACGACCGTCCGCGTCGGTGTGTCGCGTTCATTAAACTGAATATATCTTTATTAAATGTGTTTTCGGAACATCCACAGGACGGAGAGTGCTTGTAATAAACTGCTCTTTATATCCATTCAGGACACATTAACATAGAACAGTAAACTGTACAACAGGTATAGGTATACTATTACTGAAAGCGGCAACTTCGCGTCTATCCAATAACTCCGATGCCAGAAGACAGAACTTAGAAGCCTGAGCGTTAAATCAGGTAGTTTTGAGTCTAATGGTGACGGTCATGTTCTAGGCCCCCAAATGATAATTATGCTACACTCAACCGCCTCCTGGCTCCTATATAGAATAAGTCTTTACGTATTGAAGTTAGTGTAGCAGCAGCTTCAGACGTTCATTAAAGCCATAATGCATCTCAATCAAAAATAAACTTTGTTACCACTTGTATTTAAACAAATGACGTGTATTTGACATGTACAGGGTTAGTTTTTGGTCACCGGCCAAATTTTCAGATTTGGTTCAGAATCGATAATACATTAGTTTTATGAAATAAAATAAGTAAGAAAAACAATAAAAAAAATATTTTTGTCCCGTACGAAAATAAATACCGTGTGGCTAACACAATTGATCTTTGCCGCCGCGCGCGGCCGATGTTTTGATGTCACAAGTCGCGACTTGCCGAAAGGCCGTGAATGTCGTGGTGGCGTCCCTCAAACAGTTGCATGCAAAGCGTCATACGATCGATACGTGTTTAAACAATAATTATTTGTAATTTTCACGCGCTCTCTTTTACAATTATGTCGCAACAATACTCCAATGATGAATATTACGAAATGGTTAGATGCTATATTTTGAGCAGAGAAAGTCTACGTGGTGCCCAGAGATATTATAGGAAACCCCGCAAGTTTACAAAGGTTAAGAAGACGCGGGATAAACTCGCGAGTACCTAAAAGAAGCACAGTTTTAGCCGCCAATCAGAGGTTGCTCGATCACGGACGGTTCGTCACACCTTTACATGCATCAGGTCGTGGCCAGAACACCACAATAACACCAGAGCTCAAGAAAGCTGTGTTGGGTTTTTTACAAACGAATTCAAACAACACAACTAGACGATTCAATGTTAGCCAACATCAAGTCAATCAGTCATCAAGTTATCAAGACCTTAAAAACAAAATAATTGTGTATTTGTGGGTAAA
>LUGF01041867.1:42876-55720 GCA_001625245.1 Calycopis cecrops
GTTCACTTAAAAGAATAATAAATTTGTGCATCAAGATCTTGCAACCCTCAGCAATCAACATGAGTATCCGTTTGAGTTTTCCGCGAGTTTCCGAGAAGAAGATCTAGACAGTTATGCAGATAGACTGACAACAAAGTGACATCTACAAGAAACTCACTTTTTGTGCCATGGTGACAAATAACTGCACACTCAATACTATTTTTACTCACAGACTCAGACACATTGACTCGCATAAAACCAGTGAATTAAAGGACCACGTACCTTTTGGCAGGAGAGCAATTTTCGGTGACAAGCCTCTAATTACGTAACGTAGACTCGCACGTTCGAATTAGTCGGTTTCCAATTAACAGTTAACAGTTTGAATAATTTTCTGTTTCTAGAAAGTATAAGGCAAGTGTAAAGTAGAACTATCTTATAACGTTGATAGAAGATGGGAAAGTTAGGGAGGAAAGTAAGTAAGGCAGATGGTTTTTTATTGGTATTTCTTTACCGAGTTGAGTAAGAAGGAAGATTATGGTTATTATAATCTTATGATATTATTACGAGCCATACATGTTTGTGTAAAAAAAAATATTCCAGGATACGTTTTTTAGACTTTTTGTACAATACAGTAAAAAAACAATCATTTGTATACCTAGAACCCGTCGACTTAATTCTTTATGAACAACATAATCTATATATTAAAACATAAATCAAAAATTTCGGGAACATTTTTTACGAAAATTGCAAAATTGCAAAAAGTATGAAATATGGCAGACTTATAGTTCATGTGTAAGAGAAGTGCGGAACGCTAATATTTTTTTATAAATAAAAAATATTGTTATTATTAAAATTTCACAAACACTATCATGCATTTGACACATTGATATATTACATAAATTGAAAACTAGAAATGTTACTGATGATGATGATGATGTCATAGTGAATATTACATCTAAGGTATAGCTACGATGACATAACATGTCTTATGAAATTTAGTTTTTAATTACAAAAAAGTTTCACGAAGATCGTGTTTTGAACATCGAGGGTTTACTAGTATTTATAAAATTGTAACGCAGATTCTCATGTTTCGAAATCAGTCCATCGCGTAGCATAGAAAATATACATGCTATTATGCAACTGTTAGATTCAGAGAATATTTTATGGTAAATAACAGACGCTACAAGCACTCCCTTTAAAAAGTACGCCATTAGGGCATCTGGCAATCATTAGTGCCCGCGACCTCGAGCCCGCGCCTGGAGCCGATAACAAAGATATAATTGTGCGGATCTTCGTTACTTTGTTGCTCAAGACTTCCCATTTAATCTCAATAAAGTTTCGAACGCTGATGTGATTCGCGACTGAAATCATGTAACATTATCCGGTGCTTTATGATGAATGATATCATACCTATAAAATTGTCAATTGTTTTTTGTTACTTGATGCATTAATAAATTAATATTTCATACATAAATCTTCTTATCTATCATTAAACGTATGCTGAAGATCTATAACAAGTGCTTGCGTCAACTCTTTATTCAAAGCAAATCACTTGAAATGATGCAAAGTATGAGCTTTATTAGCATCGCTTCAAAATTTCAAATCCATTTTTTTTCTCGAAAAACCATGTTCCATTACTCTGTGCTGCAGTTTCTGGTCACATGCCCCAGTCCCGTGCCAGTAATAACTGAGATATGTCGAAGGATACAGCTGTACATGTACGGTACTACAAGTTAGCAGTATCTGTTCTGATATTATTTTTATTTTATTTTATTTAAAAGGTACATCACAGACAACAGATTACACATTACACAATAGATAGATTATTGACACTTACAATCTCAAATCTGACGTCCAATTACAAATGTACACAGCATTTAAATTACAAGTTATACAGAATAAATACAGAAGAAATAAATAAAAAGGTCTATATATTTTTTTTTTTTTTAAATTAATATTATAAAGATGAAGAGTTTGCTTGTTTGTTTAAACTTAACTTATTTTAGCAACGGCTGGCCCAATTCAAAAAATTCTTTCAGTCTAGAGAGGCCACTTATCGAGGAAGGCTGTGCTAGTAACCGTGCGGCTCACTATGACGTAGACGACAGTAAAATCGCGAGGCGTTACTAGTGCGATATAAATTGTAAAGGCACTGGAGATGTAAAGAAATTATATTCCAGTAGAACGTGCTTCATTGTGTCTTCTATTGGTCATTATAGATAACACTAAATATTTGCGAGCACAAAATCCTCGTTAACCTGGTTCTGGCTAAACTGAGCTGGCTAAGGCTAGCAGTAAGCCTGCATGCGTTTTAGACAACATAAAACATTATCGTCAGGTGCTCACAAAGTTTTTATAACACAAGGGGACAACGTTTCGAAGCTTTTTGTTGGATATCTACACCCAGTGAGATCGGCACGACCAAAGATTACGGAAATGCGATGCCTTTCTCCCTTCACGTCAATAATCTACCGGAGATCCACAAGCAAAACACGACAGCATAGTTAGGTAAGAGTGTAAGCGAAGTGTATCTCTCCAGCCGTGCGGCCTCTATTTCTTGCACTATAACTCGTATTTTAGTTTTTACAGAGGAAGCAAAACAGGAATGCGTCATTGTCAAATTTCAACTTAGCATTCACAACCTGAAGCTGGACATATAAAGAGAATTGATGATTAAATTTAACTAAAGGCTTTCCGACAACAACCAGTTAAAGTGTTTAACTCGAACAAAAAACGCAGAGAACATAATAAATGATACCTAGGCGATATTGTTTAAGCGAAAACGAATTACCATTTTCTGTTTATGTAAGTGTGTGTAATGCTCGTATTATTTCCCATCTCAATATACACGTTGACGCAGTAAGCGACAGTTATAAATGTGATAGCCGCTTCATATCACACTCAGATGTACGGAAATTTTGCTTTTAAGGTAAGTTACTCGCTATAAGATAATATGTTATCTTACTGTATACTGACATTAAATAAGAATTCGTATTTTCATACATCGTACTATAATCAAAATTACTAATAACTTTATATGTTTAGATTTCTCACTTTAATTTTTTGCTCTTTTTCTGCACTTCTATGGCAGTTTCAGCTCTACAAGATGAGGACATCATCGATTTTTTAATGTGCTGTTATCATCACTTCGGAAAAAAACCGGCTTACGCTATTAATATTAAAAATTGACATTATCTTTATTATAAGAGCACACACAGCGTGTCTCGTGATTTAAACCCAACGCAGCAGCCAATTTATCTTCGCTCTTGTCGGAGAGGCGACCGTATCGACCGCAATAACGATACACAGTTCCGACCATTTTATATAGCATTTTATATACCTATACAAACTATATACTTTTATATAAAATATCAAGGAGCCAACGAGCAGCCTTAGACTATTGGTGACTAGCGACGTCCCTAAACATCCCCATATCTAAACATGATGGATGATCCATAGAGAGAATGCTACTACTAGCTGTGCCCAAACTATTACCCGCACCAAATCTATTCCAAAACAACCACTTTATTAAACTTACAACTTGTTCAGAAATTTTCTCGATTAATTAAAGTTGGTATCAAAATCTATTCAGCTATTTTCACGAAATGCGCGGTGAAATAAACAGATAAAACGGACTACATTCGGAAAACTATTCGAACGTGTTCTGTTATCGCTCCACACATTATTACCGAACCCTCGACGTGAAGTCTTGCGACCTTCTCTACTTTATTATATACCTATATCATGTTGGTTAGACTATTCAACTAAAAATAATATAATAAGAAGTTATTATCTTCTTTCATTTATGAATAGGCTAACATGGCGAAAATAATTATAGTCTTGTTTCCAATACCAAATAACGTACGTATTTTCTCTCTATGAACAATGCTTATCATGTATATAGAGATTACTTATTTTACCTCCGTTACTATGGCAATAATAAAAACTTTGACAAACAAATAAATCACAAGGGAATTGGTGAAGGTTGGGCGAAAAATGTGTTCGGCAAATGGCTGGGGATATTATTATAGTCGCATATTCCTGTAAATAATATTAACGCGGTCGAATGGTCGAGGATAATTCTTCGAGGTTTAACGTATAAAACTTTACCTTAACTAAGAAAGGTTTTTCATCATCATTACTTTGTAACTAGTCCAATAGTAAAACAATAGTTAAAATCATATTTTAATGGAGGACAAGAGATATGATCTGCTACTATACACAACCAACCGAGATACATATGACACGACACATTTTAAGTCAATCTTTTAAAAAGCATATTTCCAAAATAGCAAAAATAAAAAATTTGGGATGATATAAGAGTATCAAATCTATATTTTTAGAAATTCAACCCCTAAGGGGGTGAAATATGGTGTTGAAGTTTATATGGATTTCTTGGAAATTAAACGCGGGTGGAACCGCGGGCCATAGATAGTGTAATATAGTGCTACTCACCGTGTACTACCTAATAAGCTTAGTATAGATTGATGAGAAGATGTATAAGTTAGAGCCGTGTGTATAAATATCCGTGGTATACGCCCGCTGTCACTTTGCGCTTTGCTATAAATAAAAACCTTTGACACTAAGAATATGGAGTCGGTAAAATATTTTTTCATTTAAAATATTTTTCTTTTATCATATTCAGCACAAAGCTATCAAACGAAAATGAAATAATGCGTGTATCATTTCATATAAACACAATTCATTATATTAAGTGCCTGGTACAAAAACAAAAGAAAAAAGGAAGCGTCTGTGGAGCTCGAATTACCCCGTCCCTCCTGACTTTATTCAGCCCTGCCACAAGGCTCTGAGCTGCAGTGGCCCACCTGGCGCACACTCAACCGTCTTCGGACAGGAGTGGGCCGTTGCAGATCAAGCCTGGTAAGGTGGGGCTATGGCACTAGGTCGGAGTGTGAATGCTCGAGACCAGGACATGTCCCATCTTTTATACTGTCCTCTGTGCCCTACCAACTGTACTAAAGCCGACCTCATGCAGGTGTCAGATGCTGACCTTTCCGTGATAAATTACTGGTCCGGCAAAATCAAATTTTTAATAATTTTAAATACTTAGTGGAAATAGTCAATTTGAATGGAGCCATTGACACGATAGAAGAAGAACAGGGTTACCACCAGGTCAGCAGATGTATAGATAATATCCAATTTAATGAATTCCCCATTCATTACCATGCGCTTTTGCTTTACCTTTATGTTTTGGCGGATTTTTGTATTAGATTTTTCCCGTTATCATAAAACTCCTCTACCGTGTTAATTAGTGAAACATTATTTTTATGGCAGCCACTTTTGCAATAAAGTTTTCAACTTACTGTTGCACGAAAGACAAAAAAAAACCACTAAGTAAATAATTTAAATAAACTTTTCTTTCTTAATTATCTTACTAAGAAGGTCTTTGAAATAGGCTTAATTAATTTCACATACACTGAGCGACGAAATCTATATAATGCGAGTACACTCAAGAGTTTCAACTAATTAAACGGGAGGCAGAAGACAGTAATGTGAACTGTCATATTGTTATTTGAATATTATGTAATACTACATGTATAATTCACGCCACATCGTCTGTTATATGTATTTATAAAATCAAATTATAGTGACTTTATATGAGGACCGACAGTGTTTGTACATGTAAGCATAAGCATTCGGCAAAGGGGACATCATGACAGCCGCGGCCGCTGTTTCTAAGTGACAAACGCCTGATACTGCCGTATCAGTGTGACAAGGTGATTTCAGCTGAAGTCGGAGAGACATGAACATATCAAACAATAATCGTATATGTTCTCGGTAGTGTGGTACACGGTAACAGTACCGTGTACTCCCATTTCACCATGTAATACTTGCTGTAATAGAGCTCTGGGTCTCTGCAAGTAGAGTAGAGAGAGAAGTAAGTCAGGTAAATAACGAGTCTCGACGTTGTTTAATTTCAATAATATTCTCACTGTGTTTCGCTTGCCAAACTCACTTAACACTTTAAGATACGATTTTCTGAACGCAATGAGAATACAATAACTGAAAATGATACAGAGAATTCCTCTAAAATCTCAAATTAATTGGTTTTTATTACTCAGCTAAAAACAAAAATTTCCGATCCAAAAATATGGCCATATTCATCAGTCAATGAATGTAGGCAAGAAATATCCATAACTGCTGACTCATAACTTTTCATTTGTATTCAAATTTCACGCCGTCGAAGTTCACTTCTTATTTGAATCCATCAAGTCGGAGAGAGATGGACACGCTGTGAAATTATTCAATTCTGCCTTTCTTTAACGTATTGCTTTGGAAAACATATACCTATAGGAAGGGAAACAAGCACTTCATAAGACTTTTATTGATGGTTTATTTTAATAGATTATTCTATCATGGTAAGTTTCTATCGATACCCGTCGGCATTTTGCCTGTGGTTATCGATAGAAACTCGAATAAGAAAGTAATCCAACGGACGGAGTCTTTCGGCGATACCACCACAGCAAACAATAGATTCGTGTACAGTTTAGCAGCAATTATAAGCCAATACCTTTTAAATGGACGCCGTTATTGAAATAAATTTAATTATGGTAACCGTATAATTCTGTATAATTCGCCAATTGTGTTTCGAATTTGAATAATTTACCTTACAGATATCACGAGCGATGGTAAATACATGATTTGGATATTAATATTATTTTAATAAGAATTATACTTACAATCGTTTATAAAGATATCCGATCAACATTCAATAAATTAAAAAAATAGAATATGAAGATATTATCGAGGGCTCCGTACGAAAGTGATGGGCGAGCATTATAACTTATAAAAGTCGACACACTTATATCTTTGAGTTGTCTACATATATTTTATGTGGATAAACTACAAATTTTGAATTTGGAAATGATTTACTGTGATAATATAAATAATACTACAGTCCATCCAAACCATGAAGCTCGAGGACCGACTCGATCAGTTACCAAACGTATCGTGGTGTTTCGTTCGTAATCTTTATGCACAATCTATGCATTTACTGCGGCGACAGACAACATTAGAACTTACTTCAGAGATGTTGACATTTAATCGATTTATTCATTTGTTCGAGCGCGGGGAATTGAGAAACTAATCGCTACACGAGTTAATAATAAAGTTTTATCTTTGCACACAATTGTACTACTTAATGATGTATTTCATTTACATTGACTATAGAGATTTATATGTATGGACGGTCATTTAATTACTTAGCGTTTAAAACTTCCAGGATTAAAATGTGCGGAAAATGAACCCAACTTCAAATAAGTCACCCATACATCTAAGTCCATCCATATTAATATTTTAAAGTAAAAGAGTGTTTGTTTTTGTTCTTCTTTCACGTCAAATCAGATCGACGGATCGATGTAATATTTAGTATGGAGATATTTGAAGGACTGAAGAATGCCATAGGCACTTCTTTTTATCACAACATGTGTTTTATAAATTGATTAAAACTTATTTTGGATATTTATTGTACATAAACATCCATTATGTAGGCGTGATTTAAACCCGCAGGCGATAGCATAATAAGAGTATTATTATTCCCGCAACATTGCCAACTAAGCCAATCGGCTGTTTAATTATTAAATTAAACATTTTTTAACAAATGAAAAAATTAAAGTGAACCAAAACAGCAGTATAGTTAATATAATAAAAGGATCACAGGCTCATAGTTTGAAACAATTAATGGCATCGGCAGCCTCTTCCATTCCGATGTTGATCTTATCAAACCGCTCGTTACACTTTAAGTCGTTAGTTCGTGCCTTCTACGACTACGGATGGGAAAACTGAGGCAGATATTAATAAAATATCTGCCTCAGTTTTGCCATCCCCCAATGGGCCATCGAACTCTCAAAAACTACACAAAACACAATAACGTAGCCATAGTTATACGGGGTCAGTTTTTGGTCACCGGCCAAATTTTATAATAAAGAACTAAAAGTCAACCCAAGAATGTGTTTTAAATATTATCGTGTAATTGTAATTTTTTGTTAAATAAAAAACAATTTGAAATGGTTCTTAAAATACATTGATCGTTGTTAGCACACGAAATGTAACGACTTCAAGGACACGATACACCGACCTTCGCAATTCGCGAGTCGGATGCCACGTGGTAACCAAGAAATATGTTTATAACTTATATATTATTGATACTGAACCAAACCTGAAAATTTGGCAGGTGACCAAAAACTAACCCTGTACATATATCGCACCAGAGATATTTTTCAACCTTTTCGGTTGTGACGGTCCAACTCGGTCTCTCTTCTCTCATTTCATGACTACCGACATCCACATAGAGACTACACAGATGCGCTGCCCTCCTTTCTCCTCCCACCTCCATAAGCAAACGCCTACTTACATACCGCACGAAACGCGAGAGCACAGCCGAGCCCCGAGTCGGCTGCATGCAACTGCATGCTAGCATTCGTGGCACTACTACACTTTAAATACTTTTATACTTATACAAATGAACGTTTTCTATTGAAAAACTTGGTGGCCTTGCAGCCAATAATAATAATTATATTATGTACTTTGTACTTTGATAAGGAGCCTCTCCCACATGTACTTAAGAAATAACAATCGATGCTCCAGTTGAATAAATTGAAAACTCAAACATCAACAATGACTTAGTACGTCTTTGCTAGCTCCTTAGCTTTATGTAAACATTTTATTTCGTCGAACAATCATTGAACATTTCTGATCGAACTTTAAATAAGTTTTTCTTGCGAGTGACAAGAAAACGGCTGCCGAGCGTAACATTATTCTGAATTCTTGTTTATTTTCAATTTATTCTTTTTATTCACAAGTTACGTGTTGTTTTTACTTAGGTACATAGTTATAGGTGTATAATGAGTAGTTTTAGGGTTCCGTACCAAAGACTAAAACAACCTAATCACTAAGACTCCGCTGTCCGTCTGTCAACAGGCTGTATTAACATGAACCACGACTGCTAGAGAGTGAAAGTTTTATATATCAAGATGTATTTATGTTGCCATTATAACAACTACTACTTAAAATTGGTGAATTATGTGACATCTGATCCGAAAGATCTTGCATCACTGAAAAAGCCAAGTATTCAACAAAACAACAACTCGTTACAGAGTAATATTACACGAATGATTTGTGTCGTTATACTCACTTTTTTATCAGCTCGTAACTCAAAAACTGTTTTACTGTGGCGAGTTTGTGCATACTGCCTTCCAGTATGCTATAAAAAAGCTACGGCGCCGTTTTTAACCATTCTTTGACTAGATACCGAAAGAAGCCCAATGAAGTTAACACGGCTGGTATTAATATAAAAGTTTTGATATAACCTACCTAATAGGCGTCTCAAAAAGTATGAGTATTATTTAGCTCTTACGATAAACATGGCTGTGACATCCCCTTATAAATAAACATAGATTAACTTTATCCAAGCAATTACCTACTATTAAACTGACATCTGTCAAATTCCATATTAATAAACACATAAAAATTATGGAAATTGACAGATGTCAGTTTAATACTAGGTTAATGCTTGGATAAGATTAATATATGTTTATTAATAACCCCCTTATTAATAAACATATATTAATCTTATCCAAGCATTAAAGTATTACTTTTGAGTTAGTTTAGTTTATAGATGTATAAATGAAACTAAAGCAATAGTTACAAAACAAAAACCAATAAACCAAAAGCTATCACTCCATATTATTGAGTGTAACATTAAATTGGTTTTTCATTTCAGGGTCAATATCGACACGGCATATCTTAAGTATCATTTAACAGAACTTGGCTCGAATCCAGAAAATAGGGAAACGCATCGCTGTCGACGAAATGACATCCGTCGGTCATAAAGGATAGTTACAACTTACTTCTCTTTTGTATACACGTAGAAACTGCTTCAACAAAAAACATTAGTGCTCTAGGCTGTTAGAAATACAAAGTCATTTACTTCATTTGTCGGCAAATATTATTTTTTGTGATCTGCTCTTAAACTAGAACAGTAGGTATCTAATACATGGCAGAGATGTAAGACGATATTCGTATCGAATAAAAGATATTTTGATAATTTTTATAAATTACGCTGGTGGTTCACACGTGGTTCCATTAGTCTGCATATTCAGCGTTATTAGAAATGATGACTTAAAGGGACTTAAATAAAAATGTGAAGACGGAGACGGAGAGACGTGTACATCTATGGGATAGGATGACGAGCAACGTGCACAGGTCTCCTACTCCAGCCTGCCTAGCAACTGCAGTCTGACGCGAGAACCAGGATAAGGCGTTTGGCGTCAACAGATAAACATAACTTCATCAAGATAAAGGAACAGTTACGTATTGACTACTTCAGTGCAGCAGAATGCATTTGCTCTGCCAATTTCAGGACAGGCGTTAAGTACACTTTACGCTACGCGCAGGGATTTATGGAAACCCTATTATCTCATATTAATACTCGTTCTTCACCACAAAGAAACCCTACTTTATATTAGTGTCTGCTACATATCATAATATGTCAAGTTGAGAATTTTCCTGACGTGTCATTAGCGGTATTACAATATGAAATACTTGACTGCTCTGTAATGAGACCGCACATGATGTTTTAGATCCGCTACGAGTTAGGCATGATTAAAAAAGAGAATGTTATTATTTAAAGACCGAAAATGAAAAAACGTGAACTTGTGCTACCTTATTCCTTGCCGTACCTATCGCAGGTATACTGGGTGACTGGGTGCGGACCCGCCATAGCAACATCTCGTATGGAGGAGGTCCTTAGCTACCTATTAAAGCTTACTTTCCCTTACTAAAGTTTTATAGTTTAGGAGATAGGGTAATTATTCATCTTTTTTACGATTTTTCCGAAAATGGACCTTAAAGCTGCGCTAACTTTTTTTTCTTAAAGTTTCAATGAATTTTTCTTTTCTTTTTGTTAGCACATACAAATGTTTGATCAACATACAAAAGAAACACGCACAAATGACCACTAAATACAAAGACATTACGCTTGGAAAAGAAGAAATTACCAAAAATAAAAACATAAAGATCATTTCATGTATTAATAATTAAAAAACCACTTAGGTTAAATAATTTATTGTACTCTAAATAACTGCTCTAGTTCATCACCTTTCCAGCGATACCAAAATTGTACCGAAAAAGTTGTTAAAACAATACAAAATCGTGACTTCTATTGTAAATATCGGTCCACTCAGATAAAGGTTAATTGTTACTATTGTTAAACAAACAGCGAAATCGGTCCCTTAGCATGACGTTAGGGCCTAGGAATGCAATGTCATGTTTTGTCTCTTTTTTGCGGTAGACAGGGCTATATCCAAAAATATATTTCATAGCAAAAAAATGATATTTAGTTAGTAATTGATATGATTTTTAGATTTTTAAAGCTATTTTGTTGAACAATTGTAATCAAAAAGTGTTGACGAATAAGATTCAATCAGTGTTGGTTGGTATTGGTGAAATAAAAGAAGTGCTCCAGGGTACATTATTTATTGAAAATCTTTTATAATCATAAGAGAAAAAAATGTGATTAGGAAGTGACTTCGAGCATTGAAGGGACAACGTTATTATAAGTTGTGCTCGAATTGTTGTCCGTGGTTTCTAATACATGCTCGAAATCTTTTCCTGATTACATTTAATCTCATCTCCTCTTTCATAATTACAAAAGCATTATTTATTCTTTGTATCAAGTCCTCTTTTGTATTAATTGGGTTTTCATTGTAGACCAACTCTTTTGCCCGACCGGACATTGCAGGACATTGGACGACATTTGGTTAAGTGTCCCTTAATGGAATAGGCCGCAGTCGCAGCTTACTATCAGGTGAGCTGCGTGTCTGTCTGCCAACTGAATTGATATTTAAAAAAAATGGATATAGCGATTTTAAACTACTCGACATTCTGAAGACAGCTAAACATTGTTGAATACATAGTTACATCTAAGCTAATTAATCTAAATAAATAAATTTAAAAATTTACCTTGAACTGGTGTGTAATGATATGGGTGTTGATTGTCACGATGAATGACTGTCCAGACCTTCCATTGGCTGACGCCCAAAGCTGCAGCTACCACTCGGGTACTAGTAGTAGGGTCCTCCTCAAATGCTGCCAAAATCTGCTCGTCAATATTGACAGGTAATTGACGAGTACTACTTCGGGGTTCTCTGGCGTTCACGGTTCCGGTTTCCCTTATCCGACGATATGTGGTAGAAAATGTGTTTCTGTCAGGTAAGCGTCTATTTGGAAATCGCTCCTGGTAAATACGCCGTGCTTCACGGGCATTACAGTAAGCAGCACCATATGCCAACAGCATATCGGCATATTCTTCGTTTGTGTATTCAGGCATTTGAATACGAAAACGAAATAAGTAATAACGAAACTTAACGAAAACAGTCAATAACAAAACAATCAACAAGATAACAGTAACAAATAACAGTTCACTAAATAACAAGGAGTGGTGAAACAGAACAGAGCACGGTCGGTAGTACGTATGAGCGGTAAAACACGACTGAACATGATTTTCAATGCATTTGGTCCAGAATCAGATTAGTATAGCCCTTTTCTTTATCGCAAAAAAGAGACAAAACATGACATTGTTTTCCTAGGCCCTGCAGTCATGCTAAGGGACCATTGCCGCTGTTTGTTTAACAAAAGTAACAATTAACCTTTATCTGAGTGGACCGGCATTTACAATAGAAGTCACGATTTTGTATTGTTTTAACAACTTTTTCGGTATAATTTTGGCATCTCTGGAAAGGTGATGAACTAGAGCAGTTATTTAGAGTACAATAAATTATTGAACCTAAGTGGTTTTTTAATTATTAATACATGAAATGATCTTTATGTTTTTATTTTTGGTAAT
>LUGF01041873.1:81721-99439 GCA_001625245.1 Calycopis cecrops
TTCCACGATATTATGATCGTGATAAATATTTCAGTAATGGAGCCCGCGGGAGGCGCGCGCTCCTATTATCCCTGTTAAATAATGCTTCCCGTAGGATTTACCCACAATGATGATGCTGTTTCTCTTCGTCTGGTTATCTGGGTAAAATTAATATTGTTCGTTTGATCCCTAGATAAGCGTATTGTGGCGCAAATTGTGAGACTGTGGCTTTAATTTAGATCATAATGTAGTGGAAGAAAATTTTGGTGGTGGTTGGTCGTCTTTCATCGTATAAGACTCGGTTGAATGTCAAATATTACTACGTATAAAATTGTCAGGACAGATATTATGTAACGTTTAAAGCGCTTTATTTGGAAAACTTAATATTCTGCAATACAATACGATATTTTGTATACAATAGCGATTTTTTGTTACGAACAAAAAAATGGTCCACTTATAGATTTTACTCTTGTAGAACCGTAGGACATAGATAAGGTAAGATCGTACTAAAATATTAAGTGAAATATGTTTTAGTAAAAGCATTTTGGTGTAATTTAGTGTAATGGAACCTAATGTTCACATTCAGTAAATTTAACGGCCTTGTACTGTGTGTCGGACGAATTCCGACGTACGATCTTATATATAAAACGAATGTGCAATATGAGCGAAATATGAAAATGCAGATTCGAAATTATATATTAAAATAGCTGCGGCCAGCGTGCAGCGGTTCCACCCGCGTAAATTTCGATCCCATGTAAAATAGAAAATCATCCCATCGCATCCCATAGGAACATTTTTTCGGGATGAAAACTATCCTATGTGTTAATCCAAGTTACTCTCTATATGTGTGCTAAATTTCATGAATTTTTTTCGTGAAGGAGTAACAAACAAACAAAATTACAAATTTTCACATTTATAATATTAGTAGGATTACAAAAATACTATGTTACAATTTGTACTGGCAGGTAAAATTTAAGTATATGTATCTGTAAAATAAATAGCAGTTTTGTGATGTATTCTTTTATATGATATTGACGATTAAAGTGTTAAATTTAGAATAAACTATTTGTCGCTAGTTTGAACCTAGTTTTTGTGTGTTAAATAATAAACGTAGGTACATACACAGTTTTCTATTAATTGAATCTTACCTACGGAGAGATTAATTCGGGTTGAGAATCTCAATTGATACAGTCGATACTGTAACGTTATCTCAACTTGAGATAACGTTACAGTATCGACTTGGCTCGGGATTGAGGCTCCAATAAATGATCGCTTATTCTAGAACAGAGTCAATTTTAGTTATATCCTCCGTTTCGAACTCGATAATTTGTCAGCTCGAGGGGCCATAACTTTTTTTATGGTATAGGGGAGCAAACGAGCAGTAGGAGCCATATTCATGACCACCGACGCCCATAGACATCCGCATAGAGGCTACAAAGATGCGCTGTCCTCCTTCCTCCTCCTGCCCCCATGGTCTACTGACTAATTACACGCCGCATGAAATGCGACATCACAGCTGTCACTTTACGCCAGTCTCGTGTAAGCGAGAGGTACCTCCCCGGTCGTGCCGGCCCAATTCGGCAGCAAGCAAGCATGCAGTGTGGCAATACCTCTTACTAAACTACATCTTATTTACCGTTTTGTGATTTGATTTTATAGGTATCGCTGTCATGTAGCTATTCAAGTTAAGAGTAACTGAGGTAAATACAGTCAGCATAAAAAAATTCTATGGGCCATAGCACAATTTTCTCGACAAGTTTACCCCCAAAGTATATAACAACATGTATAAAAATTATTTTGTTATTCTACATTTTGGTTTTTATGAGTATGTTAAATGTTTATAGATATCAACTTTATCTATGTATATTGTGCTGTGGTATATAAACATAATGTATGTATATTTAAAAAAGTATTAGTTATCTATTCTTAATATGTACTAGATTATATGTATAAATTTTAAGCATCGCCTAGTGAGTAACTGCATAAAAGAATAACATAAACATGTCGCACTTATTATTATTACGAAATATTATGAACTCATCAGGTTAAGTACAAATTCTTACACATACAAATACAGATTTACTTTTATTTATGGAGGTTGGAGGTAATGAGAATCATCTCATGGGGTAGAAAATAGGCAAGTGTCCAGCTGCATGCTATAAATAACTGGTGTAGATAGAGTGTAGTGTATAGATTGTAATGTAGTGTATAGATTCTAATGGAGTGTATAGAGTGTAATGTAGTGTATAGAGTGTAATGTAGGAATTATAAACAAATTAAAATATGCCGAGTTCAAAAAAATAATATTATTGTCGACTAAAGTACTTAGTTATTGAAAATTTCAACAACTTACGTAGTACAAAATAATGTAGTAAAAATAAACTTACCCTAATGCTAATGCGGCGCCATCTTAATTTAATGTACTTCCATGGACACTTTTTTTCATTCAAAGATGATCCTCCTTACCTCTTATATACTTTCATTACAGAAATGGGATAATGAGTAATGACATGTACAGAATATTCATAAAAGTATATTTAGAGAAAGTTACATTGTTTTAAAATAAACCGTATCTTTTGTAAGGCTTGCCATTGTATAAATAAAGAAGTAAACCACTCGCACGTAGAATGAGCCTTTAACTTGATGTAAATTAATGACGGTAACCCATTACGCGAGTAGTCCAGCGGAAACAGGAAGCAGGCGGTAGATTAATGCGCAGATACCAGCGGGCTTATCTACTTGAGACAATGAAACTAAAATGTGCTGAATTATATGAGTTATGCATACGAACTCTTTCAATTTGTCAAGTTTCGTTTAAATTGACCAGAACTATTCTAATTTTTTTCTTTCTTACTTCGAAACTAACTGATATTTGGTCGTTTATTATCCTAAACGTAGCGCACGCTATGAAAAAAGACGACAATTCGACATGACCGAAAATAGCCGAGGTGTAATTCCTGAGTCTTTACTGTAATTAGAAATAGAAAAATCTCAAAAACACTTTTTGGACCGAATCGAGATTCGAGCTCCGGAAATTACGTCTGTGGTTGAACAGACTTACCACTAGATCAAGAGGCAGTCTAGTATTATAGTGTAAAGAAACATGCGTAGTTACCGTTATAAGAGCCTTTAGTATTTCCCATGCGGGACCTTCGAGCTTATGAGACCCGAATCAGAGCCCCGACGGCGTCTAAGCACGGCAGAATTGGTCCGACATTTTCAAAAGATATTGGGAGTTTTCAATTCCTAATATCAGTCTGAATGAAGTTGGTAGTGTTCAACCACTGTGGCTCGTAGAATAGTTTGTTCAAATTTCCTAATGAGATAGGCAGAGCGAATCCTTACATATATATAAGCCTATATATTCCAGTGCACCTGCAACCCAACCTTAAGATAAAACTATTTTTTTTATATAGTAAAAAGATAAACGAGCAGTCGGAGCCATTTTCATGACTACCGACACCCATAGACAACCGCATAGAGGCTAAACAGATACACTGCCCTCCTTTCTCCAGCCATCTCCATAAGCCACCGGCTACTTACACACCGCAGGAAACGAGACAGCACAGCTGTCACATTACGCCGGTACTACAATTATTAATTAAGTGATCCAAAAGCTGGATAAAGTCTTACCGAGCTAAATAGAGACAAATTGTTCTTAAAAGTCTATATCTGTAACTTGACGAATAACAATATAACTTCAATAAAACAACATTTGTAACAAACCAATAAGCGTCTTGTGTCTAATCATATTTAGGTAGGCCCTATGAAACCAGCGTACGCGTTAGCTAATAATATTGAATATCTATTTATTTCATTGACAGTAATCTCATAGGCTATCAGAATGTTTTATACTGACAGAAAAAGGTCCTAACAGATTATTATTTGCGTCTAGCCCGACAGTATCGCCATCTAGGAGCAAAGGGTTGAAACCTTTCGGCCGTAAGATTTATGTCTGCTATCCTACTCTTAATGTGTCAATCTCGTCAATTTATTACGGACTAAATAATTAGGTTGATACTACATAATTATATGTATATATTATATTTAACTTATACTACACTATACCTAATATTATATATACCTAGATATTTTTATTATTTATTATTTATTTATTGCCTGATGATGAGCCGAATTGATCGCATTAAATGTAATTTAAATAAATAAAAAGTGTAAATTATATAAAAAAATTACATTATTTAATAAAAGTATATTTAATCATTGTTTGTTTGTATTTTTTTACATTAAGTACTCTCGATAATATATAAAGCGGCCTTTATGTAGAGTTAAAAGATGTCACTATTACGTTAACTACGTAAAACAAATGTGGGGCTTAAAGTGCGCCATGGAACGGCAATGGTAAATTGGTTTACATAAATACATAGCAAGCATTCAAGTTACTTATACTTAACTCCGTAACGGTTGTGTTTTCCAAGAAAACCCGCTTCCATACTAGCAATACTAACAATTATATTATGCTTACTATCCCTACTATATAATAATCACAAAAAATTTATGCACTAGACAGATAATATTTTATTACATCAATGGTAAAGAAATGTAATTGAAAAAGGTTTTGTAAAAGCTGGCGATAAAAAGACAAATTTCCGTAAAATGTCTTTGCGTATAATTTATTTTCGAACATTGTTGTGTAAAGCTATTACCAACTCTCATAGACATCCGCATAGAGGCTATACAGATGCGCTGCCCTCCTTTCTCCTTCTACCTCCATAGGCCACCGGCTACTTACACACCGTACGAAACGCGACAGCACAGCTGTAACTTTATGCTGGTCTCGTGTAAGCGAGAGATCTATGATAAGCTAATTTTATTTAAAGCGATTCCTAACTCCTGATTCTTATGTATGTAATGCCTTTTAATTGTAAATATATTTAATGTAAAGTTTGATAATGATTTTTCGAAACCGGTCCTATTAAATGTAATTTTAGATAATAAAAAGTAGAATTGGTATAAAAAATTAAATTATTTAATAAAAGTAAATTATATTGTATCAAAATAATATTATATTGAATTAACGTGGTATTGGTGGTATTGGTGGTGGTAAAAGTTTTAGCGTGGTATTCATGTAGCTATAAATATTACGGGAGTACCATCAAATTTATGAAAAGAACTCTACTTAGTCTAAATTAAATATATCCTTCGAAATCCTTAAAAGAACCTAATCGTACCGTGTGACAATTTCGTGGCTCTTTTTAGACGCCGTGTGTTTACGTCGATTTGCAATGACCTTTTGTACTTTCCTCCTCATAGATGAGTATCGTCATCATCTCTTATTGATTTATTGATATTTTCAATAGACACTAATATGACTTGCTTGTATATATATAAATTTAAATAGCCGAAAATGTTAGTGTAGATACTCGCGTGAATCGCTGTATCGACGTACCAGAAAATTGTAATTGTGATTCACTCAATCTGGACAGGTCGACTTGTTCCGGAGCTAGGAGAGAAAATATACATTCACATTATATTAAATTACTAAGACTTCGCGAATTGTGTCGTCAGTAAGAGATCAATTGCATAAAGGAATGAGATTAACAAACAATAATTTTTCATATTTTGAGGTGATATGCAAGTAACCCAACTTTTATAATGAAATCTGTATATACTAACTTGTTTAAATATATATAGCATATACAGCAATAAGGATAGCAATTTGAAATTGTTATATAAGACACTGGAATATTGAAAGGAACTAAGAAGATGTTGAATGTTCATAATTAAAACCATCCACGTGTCGCTCCTCAAGGAAACTGTCTGGAAAAACTTGATCGTCTCACACGATTTGAATTAGTCAATTACAGCTTTGAAAGCAATCCAATCAAATCACAGAACGGTTAATAAGATTTAGTCATGGTCCTTTGAGCCTACAAATTAACGATTACGAAACTGGGGATTCAACTTAAATTGACTCTGTTCTAGAGTAAGCGATCGTTTATTGGAGCCTCAATGCCGGGTCAAGTCGATACCGTAACGTTATCTCAACCCGAATTAATCTCTCCGTAGGTAAGCTGTACAATTAAAGGTATCACGGCGATCTGTCTGACCCACTCGACCCGGACTTTTATAACGATGCACAGACAGACGTTAAAAGAAAACTATGTACTTGTTAATAAGTAGGATGTAGAATATTTTTCTTTTTTGTCGACATTCAAAAATTCTACTACCGTTTATTATAAAAAGAAAATGTTGCATGTATATCAAAACACTTACTCACAAAAACTAAATTATATTATGAATTAGGATATTTTTAGGCAGAAATACAGATTTTTTTATGGGGGTAAACGAGCAGTCGAAGCCATTTTCATGACTACCGACGCCCATAGAGAGGCCCTTATAGAAAATACACAGATGCTCTGCCCTCCGTTCTCCTCCCACCTCCACAGGCAACCGGCTACTTACACACCGCACGAAACGCGACAACACAGCTGTCACTTCATGCCGGTCTCGTTTAAGCGAGAGGTACCTCCCCGGTCGTGCGGGCCCATTTCCACTGCATGCAAACATGCAATACGGCACTACCTCTTACTGTATGATAACACTGGAATTTCATAAAATACATTTTATCCTGAAAAATATAAATGGTGAAAAGATTTTACTGAAGAATGTGGCTCATCCTCATTTCTGATAACTCGCATCACTCCTGTTATTTCTTATTTTCTTCATTAATATGTCTTTTTTCTTATCTCTTCTATCCTTAGGTTTATGGTGTTGGTGTACGCCGATATTAAGAAAATACTCTCATAATCCGAGTCGCGCCAAATGAAGAATGACTTCAAAATTATACATTTTTATCAGGGATTAGAAAAACAGTTTATTAAATAGTTAAAGTTACACACTCTACGGCAGACACGTGTAATAAAATAATTACACACATAATTTGTCACTGCCGCGCAATTTCTGCTGCGGCTACTTATGATCACACAATAGGGCCAAGTTAAGTACGAAAATAGTGAGAAATAGCTTATTTTTCTAGCCATGTCATATCACATGCATACATCAATTAAACCCTACCATTAATTGCACAATAACAGATGAATACTTCACTTTTATTTGTCAATACAATTGTAAGTTATTATTTCAAGCAGGCATCTTTCATATTTCGTACGTTTCGACACATTCGTTAAATAAATAAGAAATTTGTATGTCGGAATCCGACACGAAGTTCAACATTTAAATGAAAATACTCTCAACTCACAATTTTTATATTTACTGAATGAAAAAATTAGGTTTCATTCTATTTAAATTACACTGAAAGGCTTTTACTAAAACATACTTCGCTAAATGCCTTGGTAAACTTTTAATTTAACGGGTTTAAGTATTTTAATAAAAAAATTAGAGAAAACAAAGCTATTTATACAGTAGGTACTCACAATGCCAATTTTGTAAATCATGCTACATGTATTTTGAAATTTTTTTAATACACACTAATATGATTGTAATGTAATTTTTTTTTCTCTGTACGTCTTGGTTTTTACTGTTAGTACAAAGAATTGCAAAATTGAATTAAATAAATGAATAAATAAATAAATGCCCTGCAATTTTACATGACGTGTAAAAGTCTATCCCATGTAGATCATTTAATTTAATAAAAAGTAATTTTTATTATATTCTAGATCGAAATCTACTATATCAAATCTTAATTTTATTTACTATATATTTTTTTACTTTCTAATGCAGCAAAGAACTTCAAGAGAAGAGCTCAATTATTCTCAAGTATCATCATGTAATCCCTCGCTCGCTTTCCAACTTAAAGATGGTCCACATCGTAATCTAGCCGCGCGTCGTCTTGTATGTAGACGGCACTACAGCCGGAGGATTTTAAGAACTAAGCAAACAGCCCTGAGTGTTGAAACCCTTTGAGAGCTTAGACGTCTTGTACATGACAGATGAACGGTAGAATTTGGGTTTCAAAATACGATGTCCCACAAAAAACTAAGCACTAGAGCAACATAATATACAAGATATAATGTCGTCCTAGTCGATTTCGGCTACGGTGGCCGTTTTTATATAGACTATTAGATAGACATAGACATATTATAGTGCACAAGTGTGCGCGCAGACACAAGTGCACTCCCTGTTCCCTCATTCTCATATTCCAATGGGATGGCAATCCGACACGTCCGGTGAGAAAATAGGCGCAGGACCGACGGCTCAACGTGCTCTCCGAGGCAAGGGGGTGTAACATTGCCAACTTCCTGACTCCGGGCTGAAGAAATTGAAAAATCCCAATAACAATTTTTGGTCCGACCCGGGATTCGAACCACCAGGACCTCACGTCTGTGGTTGAACACATTGACCACTAGACCACGACCAAAAGATTATTTATTACTTCAGCCAGCAACAGCTTAACAAAGTGGCCGAAAAGAGACAGCTCTGCCGTAGCGCGTAGCGATGTTCTACGGCGCTACGCTACGAACGAAGCGTATGCTACGAATTGCAGACTGTCGTCGATGTTTTTTTATTGTATTTTTAGTATATCCTACTTTCTACTAATATTATAAATGCGAAAGTTTGTATGTTTTTTTGTTACTCCTAGGCTACTCCTAGGTACATACATAGAGAGAAGTTTTTATTCCAAAAACATTTTCCACGGGATCAAAATAAACGCGGGTGAAACCACGGAGCGCAGCTAGTTTCAATATAAAAATCAATGCTGCTCCTAAACGACATACTATTTTCAAATTAAAACCAAGGGCCAAATGAAAACTTTAGGATAGATATTTCCAGTATCCCGTCGGTATATCGGAGAGCGATATTTCTACAGCTGATTAGACGTGAAGCACGCTGAGGCTGACGTAGACTCAGGCTTTGAGCTTTAATAGAATATATAGCCTCTAACAAAATATAGGTAGTAGGTATATATTGATGCTTTATGTTCACTCGCCTCGTTGACTACTGCAAACGTCTTTTACTGTATGCTATTGTAAATAATGTATATGACATGTATACTCGTCACTTTATGATTTTGTTGTATTTTAACTCACATTTTCTAATTAATATTTGTCCAATTCAAAGAGGTATACTAAAATGAAACATAACAAAATGTATATTATTTAATATGTTAGACAATTCAATAGTTGAAAATTAAGTTGCATTCAGTTTTTATTATTGTTACAAATAATTAAATATCTACCATTTTTATATCCAAATATTAGGCTTCACTTGTTCTTGATTATTTATGATACTGATGTCAAAAATGCTTAGATCATTTAGTAACAAAAATATGACTTTGGAACGCACAAAACGTCTTTTCAAACTTTAATATTTGACTGAAATCTTCGGAAACGTGTACAATGTATACACTCACTATACAGACTGTCTGACTGCCGTGTAGATGTGAAAGTTTGATGGCAACGGAAAACTTTCCTTGGAAGTTTAAAACTTCCTTTGCGCCTACGGATTACATGAATTAGCAAACGTGGGATATCGTTGAAAGTTTAAAGTAAGTTCTAGTCCAATTATGAAGTTAATATGATATTTATGATTAGCACTATATAATACAACAGTTAAAAATGTGGTAAATTTTATGGTAGACATAAGAACAAGAACACATTTACATAAATTCGTGCACCAATCGCTGTTCGAGCTATTGTTTGCACTTCAACCTTTTTGTAGTTTATATTCCATCCAACATTGACACTTATGGGAACAAACTCGTTGGTAAAATCAAGGTCTAAATTCTAAAATCACCACCAACTGTAAAAGATCACCTGCTAGGTTAGTCGACAGATTTAATTTTAAAGAATTTAATGAAAATCTGTCAATACATATACGAAATAGCCCATAGAAAAAGATTTTTATGTCAATTTTCACTACTGCAAAACAATTTTTTATAGATTAATATTTACTATCATATATGATTCAAATTCACAGTGTCGACCAAAATATTATTTTCAGACAGTAAAGTGACATGAAAAATTATCAATATAAACAATATATTACTGTTCCTGTAAATAAAGGCGTAAAAGAATATATTTTATTTCAAGTGTACTTCATTGTTTTAAAAGATAAGAAGCAGCTGTAAAGAAACACTTCATGTTGTGTAAAATACAATTTTTTCTTTTTTTTGACAAAATTTTACGGCGTTAAAGACATCCATTGAGGCACAGAAGGGTTCATTATACAACCGAAACTCGTGTACATAATAGAGAGTTGACAGTTTATAATATAGTACCTACCGTTAAGATTTTTATGTTTGTATGTAGACACATACATTTTTTTGGGAATGCACTCGTTTTGAGTAAGCTAGACAATATTTTTCTTCGTATACACGTATACACACGACTGAAAATTATGCGAATTTCTCTTTTTAAAACTCACAAAATGGTGGAGCCATAACTCCATCTGAATTCTACAAATCGGTCAAGCCGCATACCTACAACACAGTTACAGGATACCGTGATCTACCTAAACATCTGCATGGCTAAATGGCATTACGATGCTACGTATTTACTACTAGGTAATCTCACAAATAATACACGAATATCGATACAGTAGTCAACGCTGAATGACGTGCTAAGAAATACTTGCCAAATCGCTCCAACCTAATCTACAAGAGCATGTAAACAAACTGTGTAACATAGCCTTTATAAAAATACATCGCCAAAGCATAAAAGAAGAATATTCTACAAGAACTATCTGTGGATGAAACATATATGTAGCTAAACAACTTCACTGGCGCCAAATTCACTACACTTTTATCACTTGGCTTAGGGCGCTTAATAAAAGCTGCTTACCTAAAACCCTCTGTTTAGTCTCGCTCGACTGGAGCCTAAACAACTCGGTGTGTATGTTTATGTCATACTAACTATTTACCGTCTGATAGCTGAGGATTAATCTTACCCGAACTCCTTTATTTGTTATGTCGCAATGGTTTATGACTAAAAACTTTGTATATATTTTTTTGTGTTGATTAATCTTGGTTAATATCATCAACATCATCAGCAACATCTACACCTATCGACGCACCGATACACCTCTCCTCAGGCGACCCCTCCTCTAAAGAGGCATTCAAAATGGGCCCCTGGGCAAGCTTACTCGTGGCGTCCCCTCCTGGGATCCCGCTTGGCTTCATAGTGGTGGTTCAAGCCACGGCCACTAAGCCCACTCACCACGACAAGGTAGAGATGGGTCGAGGGGGAGCAACAACTACACCTAAAATGATACAACTGCAACTACAACTGAATTGTAACATTTTGTTTTATGTTTAATTTAATTCTAGTAGATTAGCGTACAAATTTTATCCTTCTGATATTTTTTTATAAGACATAAACAGAACGGAGACTTGTTAGACACAAAATTTGAATAAAAGGCTTTGAAATGAAAATAAAAGTAACGTAATGTTCAGTACGTTACGTTTCACACAAAACAAAATAAGGTACCACAACAACTTAATTTTTCACTACTAGCAATTTGGACCAAAATTTTAATTTTGATTAGTTTGGATCGGTATCACAGGCACATGTTTTGCGTATCGAGCACTGTACTGTATCCAAATACGAACCAATACTAACTATAAATGGATGTGGTGGCCCAAAAGAGAGACCGTTCGTATTAGTGAATCCCATGGGAAGAATTATTTATAGGGGTTAATACGAGAGTAGTAGTATACTCACATCCCGCGGGCTCCATTATTGAAATATTTATCACGACCACTAAATCGTGAACTATGGAGTGAAGTACTAAGATTGAAGCAAACCGAAAAATGGTAAAAGTTGTTATAGAAGAGTTAGAAGAAATGTAAACTCGTACAATGTTTTTAAATCTAAATTAATTAAGTTTGATTATTAAGTGATTAAGTGAAATTTAATTGTAACTCAACCATATAATATGTTACGTTATTTCGCTCGCTAAGTATGGCCTTTATGCAATCACAAAAACAGGTCTTCAATAATTCTCACTTTAATATTCTCTAATATTTGAAAAGTTAAGAAACTGGTGACAATAGATAGCGAGGTAGCCATGAGGATAGTTTGGCTTAGTTTCTTGCCATTGAGTCAATCTCAGAGAGAAAACTTTCTGGCAAAATCGCGTGGCAAAATAACGGAAACATGTTAAAACGGCTCGCAAACTCACGACATGGCTTTTAATAAAATAAATAGAATCCATCAGTTGGAGCTCTACAGAATTGTAGCTGACGCGTCGGAATGAAGTGGTTATTAGCATAATCAAATGTGTGTAGCTGTGAGTGGAGCGCTAGACTCGAGAGTAGCAATCAACAAAATTGTAACACGGAGTACAGTGTAAATCATTCTCTAAGTACACACGTACACAAATTACGCGGATCTGTATAAAGGTCTTTTTACAGTACAATTTCAGACCCTTTCAGATTCCTAATCGGCTACGCATATTGAATTTAAGGGATCTAAGTAGCCCCCTCGATAGATATCACCTTGTCGTGAGTGAGGGGGCTTAGTAACCGTGGCTTGGATCACTGTGTTGAAGCGAAGAGTGATCCCTGGAGAGTAAGCTCCGAGTGGGCTTCCCCAGGGCCCGCTCTGGATGCGTCCTTGGAGAAGGGGTCGCGGGAGGATAGGTGTCACGGTCTGTCGTTGCCACATAGCCTACCTCCCGCGACCGAACGGGGGCGCACCGTCAGTAATTGCGTTGGCAGTGAGGACGCAGAGGAAGAGGAGATGCGGTGTGTCGTTGCCGCACTCCCTATCCTCTGCGGCAGTTTGATGGTTGGCCCCTGGGTGGCGGTCGGGGCTACCCAATGTCGGAGGTCCTCCACCCGTTTCACTTTCACAGACATCACAAAAGAGTAGTCATTATTCTATACATGTTCCAAATCTGCCACTTAACGGAAAAAAAATAATGATGAGATACTATACAAGTTTAAAAAAATAATTAAGTTATCGTACTACATAAGTGGTACAAATACTTTGTATTATTTGTATTATAATTGGTATGTAAACTATTATTATGTTAATGGGGGGTTGGTTTATGATATTCGCAAGCGCCCCGCGGGGGGGAGGGGGTTTCAAGGGAGGGACGACTGTCAGTCGCATACCTTCCAATTTCAATTTAAGTGATAACCCAACTAAGCACTAGATAGAATAATTTATCCCGAAAGTATTGATACCTATATGAGAATCTCATTTTACGTTTTGATTATATGAAGTACCCACTGAAGGGACGGTTTCTTTCACTACTTTGTTTAATGGATATGCCTTTTAATTATAAGACCGGAATATGTGACCTTAGGGTCAAAATTATTAAATGGGATCTAATAAGAGGACAATCGTTGCATTTTACGCAGTTTATATCTTTCCTGTGACTTTTTGGAAAGAGAAATGGAGAGCAACAATCTGCATAACAATAATTCGATAGTTAATCTAAAATCTACATTGGTAGCAAAGGATTCGACTGCTAGTTTACGTCCTCATCCTGTAAAAGGGAATGTTACTTTCTTTTATAGTATAAAATAGGCTTGTATATAGACTGTAATTATAGTATTTTAGCGAAGCCGACGCTTTAATCACTATATATGAGTAAAATAATATTTTAATTTCCAGTACAATTAGGTTAGCGGCAACATACAAAATCTTTAGCTTTATTTATGTAAATAATTTCAGGGAGAGATTAGATTTGAAAGGATTAATCTCTTTTACCTAATTTATGGTAATTATTAATCATCAGGAATGTCTTAAATATATCATAATAGTAAAAGGAAAATAGTTTTTATTAGAATTGTGCTATTATTTTATTATCTACGCTTATGTTTTTATTAACAAGTAACTTAGATAAAAAATAGAATAAGTAACTTTACATCCTACACCATCTGTCGAAAATTAGCCTCCCCAGTAGTGCCAATTCGGCAACATGCATGCAGCGTGGCACTACCTTTTACTACATATCCCTCCACATTCGCTGTCATCTACCATTTTTTGAATCAGGAGAATACATTTACGTACGATACCTAGAAGCCCGAATGGCCCCTAGACCTATGTCAGACAGGACACAGTGCAATACCGACTAAACCCCTGCTATAAAAGTCGCTTTAATTTTAGGGTCCCGGATCTGTAGCAAACAGGATCGCGCCAGCGACATGCTGGCCTCGGAGAAAAGGCCAGATTTCTGCTCCTAGGGACTGTTCGACTACCTATGTACAGTTTCCATTATTTCGTCGAAACCGAGCAGTGGGGTTAAGTTCCCATCATGACCCCTGGCCCCAGTACTCCAAAGGAACACCACCAATTTCTCCGAGATAGGACCCAATCCACGCCGCCGTCTACTGATTCATAGGGTCGGGGGGAGGACCTCCCGGATGAGCTGCTCTTAGTCTGGCCTCTCCCCCGAGCCTGCACGGTATGGATAGCCCTGTCCGGCATAGCCTTGGCGATCACAGAGACAGCAGTAAACATAAGCTGCTTGTTGGACGTAACACACATTTCCGTATTGATACTGCGAACAGATTTTTTGTCACAACTCTTAATAAATCTTACATATTCATTAGTACTATCATCAGGTAACATCGGTCAATAAATATTTTACCATCACCAGGGTTTATCATTCCACTATTGAACATGAGCATCATTCAATGAAAATTATTTTCCTTACATATACTTAATTCTTGTTTTCTTAATAATGAAGCCAAGCAATCATATGTTAATTTGAATCGTGAAAGGGAAGGCGAAATTTACACGTTACTACGTACGAGGTTATACGCAACTGAGTAGAGGTTTACTTATAATTTCGGAGGCTAATGAATAATTTTCCGGTTTGCCCTAACCGCCTGCCGTTTACGAGAATGCCTTCCATATTTATATAACCAGACGCAGAGACGTGATAAATAATAATGGGGAATATCTCCGCTGAGTTTGATGTTAAAACGTCAAACGTAAGAGCCATCGATCAATCAGTTCAGAATGTTTTTTGTACGACTTGACTTGACACTAAAAGAATTATGACTTATAACCTTACTTATAACGTATCGAACGAAGTAGTAACTATTTAAACACTCTCTTTTTCCTTCACATTAATTTTTATTCGCCTCGAAACTTTTTATCTAGTTTTACACATTGGTATGTATATTGTATTACATGATATCTATACTCGCTATATCTGTATATATTGATATTAATGTTGATATTAGATTTTAGGGAATTAAAGTAAAAGAAAAAAATATTCAAGCTTAAGGTTTAAATAAGTAAACGTATTAAAGTATCTAATTGATAATGAATTAATTATAATCAGTATCAATCATATTATTTTAATTTGTATGTTACTATACCTATGTCTGTTTCTTATGCTGTACCAAAATCCTTTAATATCTTCCTATCCTACTAATATTATAAATACGAAAGTTTGTTTGTTTGTTTGTTACTCCACACAAAAAATGCTGAACCGATTTTCATGAAATTAGGCTCACACATAGAGAGTGACTTGGATTAAAACATGCATAATGCAACGTAAACTGCATGATATTGTTGGTGTAAGTCGTTAATATAATCTACATTTTGTACAAAAAGGCTTTTAAGGGACATTGTACAGGCATTATTATCGGCCGGCTGGTGGGGACTTACGCAACTTCTGCTGTCCTCTTAATTAAAAGATTAAACGGTTTTGTTGACAGAATGTCTCAAAATACATCCTAGAGACAATGAAAAAACAAAACTGATTCGACCTAATTAAATTATGTCCAATTAGGGAAGACAAAACAAAATGGTGAATTGATTTAATGTTTTAGATTGTGATTTGATGTGATAAATGATTCAATGATTTAATTAAATTATTGTTTTTATACAAATATTAAAAATAACCATAGGTCAGTCCATTTTCGTGTCCTGAGCCTAATTTCTATCCGGTCCTGTTGGATTGTCATCTTATCGGAATAAGTGAATGAGGGAATGGAGAGTGCAATTTTGACTGCGCAAATGGCTCGAACCAACAGAGATTGGTCATCATCATCATCATCATCATCAGCAGCCTATTGCAGTCCACTGTTGGACATAGGCTAGGCATAGGCGGCTAACCTTTCCGACCGAGATTGGTCGCCGTAGCCGAAATTCGGCTAGAACGACATTATTATGATAAGAGATATAAGGGTTATTACAGATCAGTAATGGTGGACTTTCCCAGCTGCATTGTCCCAAAGTCGGTGTAACATTAATGGCGGCTGTTATGGCAATTGCAGTAAGTTTAGTGGTTTTTTATCACAATCATAAGGCGCCGGTGGCAAGTCGGCAAAATGCTACGGGTCCCAGAAGGAAGGGGCCCCGGTCAGAGTGGAGCATCCCAACTCTCAACATTTGTTACTGCACATTAAGTAAAAAAAAACTTTCTTTATGTTGCGAGGCCCATCCGATGAAATTGCTACGAGCCTCGAGCGGTATAGTTTTTTTTTTTTAGTAACGCAGGGGAATACCTTTAAGTACGCTACCTTGGAGCCCGTGTGGCTCAACCGGGTACAGTGTCGAACTCGGCAACTGGGTTGCCCCTACTGACTAAACCCCAGCGGGTGCCTTCAGCCGCTATAATTGGAGGGTCCCCGATATACAAGCAACAGGATCCCTCCAGCGACAGGGTGGCCTTGTTGAAAACGCCAGACTTGTCCTCCTAGGGTACTGTCCGGCTGCTTTTGAACAGTCCCTACTCCAACGTTGGAACCGTGCATTGGGGTCATGTTCCTATTCCGACCCCTGCTCCGAATGCTCCAACGGAGCACGCCGTGCTGGTGGTCCCAATCCAAGCCGCCATTTGCTAATTCAGAGGAACGGGTGGACGAACTCCAACATTGGCTGACTCCGAAATCACCGTTTAGGTTGTCTTGACATCCGTATATTAATACCCTTTAAGGGGTTCGTTTTTACTTTTGAGGTAAGGAACCCTAAAAAACAATGGTTTTGTTTAGTATATTTTATTACTAGCTTCCGCCCGCAGCTTCGCCCGCTTGGATTTCGAACGTCAAAAATTGAGTTATTTTATTAAACATATAAATCTTCCTCTTGAATCACTCTATCTATTTTTAAAAAACCATCAAAATCTGTTGCGTAATTTTAAAGACACGCAGACGGCGGAAAGCGACTTTGATTTAAACTGTGTATGTAATATTGATTAATGTATCAGAAAGTCTTTGTATATTCGGTGTATATAGGTAAGTAATAATTTTATGTCTTCACATATATTTATCTAAGGAAGTTCTAATGTGTAAGTAAAACCTTATTAATACGTACCTACTCGTCATTATTTAAAGCCCTGCCTCACGGTATAACTTCATTTAAAATGTAATCACGAAGAAAGGCCGCGGGGTCTTGTAAGCAGCTCACAATCACATTACCTGCATCTCGGCGCGCTAATCGAAGGTTAAACTGGCGGGGTTGAGCACCGAGTGCCGTAACGAGCCGGCTTCCTTTGAGAGAATTACAAGACTCCTTAACTATATAAGGTGAAAGTCGATTGAAAATCCTCTAAAATCAATATACTTACCGATGTATTCGTACTATATTACGTATATTACGTTGTTACAAAGTACTTTGCTTTTATATTTATTTGTGTTGTTGTGGTTTTTGAGGATTGGATAGACAAATGATTTCGATTGCGTCGATTGTTCCCTTATGCCAGGGTTTCTTAATGTGGGGTCCGTAGCGTATCTATCAGGGGTCCGCTGTAGCTCTGTTAAACTTTAACATTGTTGTGTACTAGTGATTTTCAATATAATACATATTACATAAAAAGGTTTGTTTTCTGTTACTAAAATATTCTTTGACAGGG
>LUGF01041873.1:123099-138163 GCA_001625245.1 Calycopis cecrops
TTTGGTATGATGTACAGGTAGGGAGAAAAGTGATGTTAAATGTTTTCGCGCATCAAGTTACATTGACACAGTTTGAATTAGGTACATTGAAATCATGACATAAGTGTGTTTGCATACTTATGTCATGATTTCAATGTAGCTTGCTTTGCAATATGTTATGATTTTGTAAGAGATAGTGCCACTATGCATGCATGCATGTAGCCAAATCGGACCGGCACCACCGTGAGGTACCTCTCGGTTACTAGGTACTGGTGTAGTTCCAGCTGTTCTGTCGTTGTTTCGTGCGGTGTATGCGAGAGGCCACTGAGAAACTCAAATCGTTATTTAAGTAATGGGAATAATAGTCTATTTTATTGGAGGTCCCTAAATTTTTCAATTACCTATATCGGTAAATACTTTTACCTTAGGCAACGATTTTTCTCAGTCGAAAGACCTAATTACGAACACTACAACGATTCCAATCACAAAAATAGTTAAGAGCATCGACAATCCGTACTATTTTTTTTCTTTTTCGCGCCGTAATTGTAATTTTCGAATTAAATTAAAAGTAAAAAGTTCCTAAAGAAGGTTTTCTTCAAATTTTTGCTTGTTTTTGTAGCCTATATACCTATCAATGCTACGTGAGTGTAGTGGCATAGTGATAGCCGAGTATAAAGAATGAGTCGGATTAGCACACCCAGCCGGGAACCAGACGAGTGTATTTTTATAGTAAATATAAGGAGCAAACGAGCAATCGGAGTCTTACGCCTGCTTATAAACATCCGTCAGTTCGTCAGTATGATGTCCTACAAGAGGACATTTTAAATTATGACGGTACATATTAAAAAAATCAAAACATATTGGAGATTATACAGGTGCGTAGCCCTCCTACCTCCTTCCCTCTTCATGAGTCATCCTAAACTCCCTCAGAGCACTCAATGCGACAGTATAGATTCCACTTTACGCAGGTGTCGTGTGGGCGAGAGGTACCTGAGGTCGTGGAGGCTCAATTCAGCAGCAATGTAGCATGGCAATATCTATAGCATGGACATTCAACATACAACATGTAACATGTGTGTCCATGCTAGTTAGATGACAGATCAAAAATAACCAAAAAATAAAGTGAAACTTCAACTAATCTGAAGTTAAACCGCACTCGTAGTTCGATGTGTGTTTTAAATATTTATTATATTCGATGTTTACACACCAACAATTTCAGTCTATATGATTCGACATAGACACAATGAACATTTTAATCGCCTACAAAAACTTTTGTCATCGACGTTACTTGTGTCTCATACAACATCTTGAGCACGTCGTAATTCAGCACCTTCATAATAAAACCTGGTTAGCTCTCCTTCATAATTTACAAGCCTATGTTTATTTACGACCGTACTCGAGGCCCACTCGCTGTGTTCTTTTATTTATTCGAATTTACACGAGTTTATAGACAATAAACGCTATACCATATTCTTATCATAACAATCATCCATAAGATTAAACACAACACAAGGGTTGCCAACTGCCTTGATCAGAAATCAGGGATGAGCAAAACAAAAGCTCATTACCAGATATAATACCTATATTATAAAATTTCTATAATGTCATGAACTGTAGTCGGAAATAACATTGTCGAGGGATGATTTCAGAGTCATACTCCTATGATATATCCTAAATACCTTCATTTTAATATTCCCTCACTCCCTAGTGAGTAGTGACAAGCTAAGCCTCTCACAAGTCAAATATGCACAATTTTGCAAGTAAATTGCAGCTGTGACTTATAAAACTCTCTAACCTAAGTATATACCTATGACATAATATGTCGTACCTATCATACAAGGTTGATAAAAGCGAGAGGCATTAGTTGAAACCACATAATATTGAGTGTATGATTTTTTCAGGATACACAATAATAATCCGATCAATCGGAGCAATAGTTTAGCCACAGAAATTTCCATTTTATTTCTAGTTTGTCAGCTGTGTAAGTAGCCGGTGGCCCGTGGAGGTGGGAGTAAAAAAGAGGGCAGCGCATCTTTATAGCTACTATGCGAATGTCCATGGATGTCGGTAGTCATGAAAAGTACCTCGACTGCTCGTTTGCCCCCTGTACCATAAAACAAAAACATGCCTATAATTCGTTGCATTGTACATGTTATTTACTTACCATTTACAACATACACGTCATAACACAACTTGTGTTGACTTAGCTTCTAACGTCAGTTTCAGGGTTGAAAAAACGTAAAATATTTAGTCATTATTTTCCTAACGCAAGGTCGAAGCGAAGGTTAAGTACGCGGTAAAAGTTTAACGCGGACATTAAGCTTACGCGCCGACAATCATTTTGTCATTTTTGAAATATTGCCTCAGCGTACATTCATTTCCACAGCCATTCAGTTGGGAATCACCGGAACGACCGGCAACATGTCTCTGTATGCCGGTAATTCTTTGTACCCAGCTATTTCCATACCCAACGGTTATGCGGCTCAGATTAAAAAACCGAGAAATAAAACTATATTTCTGGATGTGACCCCGGCCCGTACTCCTCATGTCAAACCGGCATCAGCGAACTCCGTCGTACCACTTCATGGTAATCTGACGGACCCTAAGATCTACAAGGACATTGTGTATGAGAATATTAAGCCTGTATTCATATTGTTGCGTGTGATGGGTGTTTTGCCACTAACCAGGCCATCTGCAGGTCTGAATGAGTTTGTTTTGGCCTCACCGTCAATGTTGTATTCTATTGTCTGTTTTGGACTGCTCGTTGGCTATTTGCTGTATCTGTCACTACACAAAGTCCAGATCCTGCGTACTGCTGAAGGGAAGTTTGAAGAAGCTGTTATCGAATACCTTTTCACGATTTATCTGTTCCCAATGATGGTGGTTCCAATTATGTGGTATGAGACACGGAAAATTGCTGGTATTTTGAATGGTTGGGTGGATTTTGAGGTACGTGCTCTTTATTTTCTAAACATTTTTAAACGAACAGGTCAGTAACGATGGTTAAACTACTTTGTTATACTGTTTTCTGCCTTATTAACAAGATTTACATAGCTATGTATATAGAGTGGAAAACCAACAAAATAGTCAAAAGGATGATAATGGAATAGGGGCCGCGACCCGACCCTTATTCCTATATGTATGTATATAGTAAATCTACTTATACCAGCTACCTCTGAACCTCTAAAATAAAAGATAAAGACATTGCTCATTCTTTATTCCACTTTACACTTCGTTTTGTCCTAGCGCTATTAAGACTGCTACTGTCAGGCCCTTATACCCTAATCTAACGTCAAACCTAACAAAAAACTGGTCTTGCTTATGATTTCGTCCTAATTTAGACATCGAATAGTCCACACTTTACCACTACTACTTAGGATGTTTTTAGAAAATTCTAGCAATTAAATATATGTGTGAACTGAATTTAAATTTCCAGATTGCGTACAAAAAGTTATCAAATCGTATCCTTCCCATCAAGATGTACAAGAAAGCGTTGGCCATCTCCGTCATCATACCAGTTCTGTCGACAACCTCGGTGATAGTTACTCACCTGACGATGCTTCATTTCAAGCTAATGCAGATTCTGCCGTACATATTCTTAGAGATTCTAACCTATATACTGGGAGGCTACTGGTATCTTCTGTGTGAAACTTTGAGCGTCTGCGCTAATACTCTAGCCGAAGATTTTCAGATGGCAAGTATACATTTAAAATATCTAGCAAAATATCAAGCGTTCATATTTGTGTGTTGTATGTCGACCAATATTATCTCTCTTTCGGAAATATCTGGCGACTGTACCTTCCTGTGTGTACAATCAATCGCATAAGTCGCTGAATAAATTACTGCTTTCATTTTTGCATTCAAATGCATATGCATTCCTCACCTCAAGCCTCTTCGTCTATGAGCCACTGGAGCTCAAAAACCACACGAAACGCAATAGCATAGCCTTCACTTCCAGGTGTACACCACCGAAAGTGACAACAGTAATATAGATAGTTAAAAGTAGACTCGTGCAGAACGAATTCTATTCGAACCTAAATATTATAAACGCTACAAGACTCATAGAAATCATAGGTGTAAGACCTACATAGAAAAACTGACTGAATAGAGTAAGAAAATAGATATTTGTGAACTTAAAAATATCATAAACATTGTTCGATTTATCTTAACTTCCTTTCTTACAAGAGTAAAAAGGTTGTAATAAAAATGTTTTTGTAGGCGCTTAGAAATATAGGACCAGCAGGAAAAGTGGCCGAGTATCGCGCGCTCTGGCTGCGATTGAGCAAGCTAGCTCGGGACACAGGGATCGCCAACTGTTACACCTTCACCTTCGTGAACCTGTATCTCTTTCTAATCATCACCTTGTCTATATACGGCCTGCTCAGCCAAATCTCGGAGGGATTCGGTACTAAGGACATCGGTCTAGCACTGACGGCATTTTGTAGTGTCATGCTACTGTTCTTCATCTGTGATGAAGCTCATTATGCCTCCCACAATGTAAGTATTTTTCTTACCTCTTAACTCGTCCTATACCAGCGGTCTGCAACCTTTTGGCATTCAAGGGCCACAAGGCGGGAGAGAGAGCTGGGCCACACTTGTGATAATAACCCTAGAATCCTAATATTATATTAATATATACTCAGTGAGCACTATAACTTACTTCCAAAAACATTCACGGGTCTCAAGCAAGAGGTCGGCGGGCCGTATTTCGATCGACGAAGAGTAGGGCTGTAGCTGTAGCTGCTACTGAGGTTCAAAGGTGGCGGATGATGGAACGATGGTAAGATATTACCACCAGCTGCTTCGGCAGTCACCGACCAAACAGCATTAAGCTACATTAGGCTTATGGGCAGGAACCCTTACGTGTCCAATGTAGAACAGTCAGCAGTGCAGGATGTTGACTTAGGGCGGCAGCGGATGAGTATCTTAGATACCAACGGTGGCACCCAAAGGCCTAGCCAGCTGGCTTACTGCACACCCATCAACCCGCATTAGACAAGCGTGATGGGTTAAATGTATGTTCACCTCCTTTTCCTTTTCTAATGAATAGCACCACATATCATAAAAAAACTTGAAAACTTCCAATAAAACTTTTAGGTCCGCCTCGGGATTCAGACCCGTGATTTGGTTGAATATGCATACTACTAGACCACGAGTCGGTAAAAAAATATTAACTAATTAAAATATTACAAACTAGCGACTTACATACCGCACGAAACGCCTCATGCATGCAGCGTGCTAGATACCAACATAAATATTACACAAAATTTTGAATAAAAGTATTATACACACAATAATTATAAGGCCTTTGCCCAGCAGTGGGAGAACATAGGCTGAATAAAAAAAATACAAACAATGTTTAATTTCAGGTTCGTACCAACTTTCAGAAGAAACTTCTTATGGTAGAGCTCTCATGGATGAACACGGACGCCCAAACTGAAGTGAACATGTTTTTGAGAGCTACTGAAATGAATCCGTCTCAAATAAGTCTGGGTGGATTCTTTGATGTCAATCGAACTCTTTTTAAATCAGTACGTACTTGTAATAAAAATAGTAAGAGGTAGTGTAAATTGGCTCGGCACGGCCTAGGAGGTATGTCTCGCTTAGGCAATACAGCCGCAAAGAGACAGCTATACAGTATACTGTCTCGTCTTGTAAGGCTTTTGCGTCGCCAGTGAGCCATAAGACGGGAAGGGAGAAGCGCAACACCTCTGCCCAATAAATACGAGAATGTTCTTGGTCGCGGTTGTCATCTATAGGCTCTGTCAACTCGTTTGTCTCCTTAATGAACCAAAAAAATAGTCACAGACGGAAGAATATCTGGTTAGGTTAATTGTTTCCTCATAAGTTTTATGAAATAGATAAAATACCTAATCAACAACTTTTTTTATGCAGCTGCTTGCTACAATGGTAACATATCTGGTCGTCCTACTACAATTCCAAATAAGTATTCCTGACGAAGGACCAAGAAATGCGGTACCGAATGATCAATTTTACAATGAAACTGTCACTGAAACTTCTACTTTATCCACCACAGTCGCAACTACAATACTGACTACTATAGCAAAAAAGAAAAAGAAAAACTAAATCTGTTGAGCTTATTCATAGAATAAGTATGCAATATCATTATATAGATATTTAAATAAAATTGTAGACGAATTATAATCAGTTTTTTTTTGCCCCTTTTGGACCAAACACTCGTCAGTCTATCAAATGCTTTTTCGTGGAGGGATACAATAAAACTTATTTTTAGACTAGTGATATCTGCATGGAGCATCCACTAATTTATCAGAATTTCATTACTGATTATTATTTAAAGGAATATTGATTATTTATTTAAATTCACCCAATTACTTTTTAACTATAGTAAAAGATGCGCATTGTAAATACTCACCCTGAATTCTGACTCCATTTTAAACCACTCATTGCCCAACCATGACATAATGAATGTAATGTGATGAGACCCAAAGATTTTTTACAAAATTAGAGTTGGGGCGATAAGGTAGTTTAGAATTTTCTTGCATAATTTCTTTTTAAATTTCATTTCAATAAATGTATTTGTATCTAGATTATTCTTTTACTTCACAAAAATATTAAAAAAAAACAAATTGTCAAATATGTGATCTGTCAAAACGACACCACTGTTGAATGCTGACAATGTTCAGATTTTAGTGACAGAATATTCCCGAGAATTCTGAATTCGTTGTGATTATTATCAGGTACCAACTTGAAATAAACGAAATTTTGGCATTAAATTGGTTAAGTAACCCCAAGAAATATACGTAAATAGAACATCATAATGGTAGACTACAGTAAATGGAAGGATATTGAGGTTAGTAAACAGTTTTTATTTACTTTAAAACCATTAACCGTAGGCATCCGTTGAGACAAAAAGTATACATAGTCCCACTAATGCTTAAAGATTTGTTTTCTTGTGAAATAATTATTATTTTATGAATCGCAAATCAAAATAGTCATTTTGTTTAATAAACAGATATCCGATGATGAAGACGAAACACATCCAAACATCGACACACCTTCCTTGTTTCGATGGAGACACCAGGCTCGTGTCGAACGAATGGAGGAACGTAAGCGGGAACAAATGGAACACGATCAACGTAAACAAGAAAACATACGCAAAATGAACGATACAAAGAAAAAACTAGCAGCGGCCGATCCCAACAGTATGGAATCGTTGAAAAAAGCGCTTACAGATCTTGAAAAAGAAGCTGCAGCGATTAAAAGTAAAGAGGATGAATTAAAGAAGAAGGAAAAGCAAACACCATGGAATGTTGACACCATTAGTGAACCGGGTTTCACGAAGACTGTAATTAATACTAAACCCGTTCGTTCAAATGATGACAACTTAACAGAGGAGGAGAAAGAATCGAAAATGAAGAAATTCGTCAAAGAAAATGAGAAGTTACTAAAGAAGTTTGGTATGTTACAAAAATATGATGACTCTAAAAGGTTCTTACAAGACAACAGTCAGTTGGTTTGTGATGAAACTGCCAACTATCTTGTGATCTGGTGTATCAACTTAGAAATGGAAGAGGTAAGGAACTTCCACATTTAATTTTAATGTATAAAACATAGAAGTACTATTTAGAATATTGACATTGATATAATATATCTTGGTGATTTCTGGAACACAAACTATGCTTAAATTTTTAGAAATTATCTGGTTAAAAACAAATTACCGATAAAGGTAAACTTTATTGGGAAATAAATGTCTTGTGATTTATTTTGTAATATAGTATTACAGATGATCAATTTATTTTTCAGAAACATGATCTGATGGCACATGTGGCACACCAGACCATCTGTATGCAATATATTCTAGAACTCTCTAAACAACTGGATGTGGACCCAAGAGGCTGTGTGGGCTCTTTCTTCTCCAGGTAATCTTAAATAAATAACTTGTTTTATATTTTCTGAGTATTAAGTAGTGCTACTACCATTTTATCATAGTGTAAAAACAACCATTTACTCCTTGTGTAAAAAACACAAGGATATTATATGAGTATAGACATCAAGTCTCTTACCTTTGTTATCATACTTCTAAAATTAAACATGTTTCTTAAAATATCATGTACCTTTGTGGAGAAAATAAATAAATAAAATTCCTAAAGAGCTGCCAAGCATATCTTAATATAGTGTCCATATAATATCAGTGTTATTGCTGCGTTACAGTTCATTTTGGCGTTTATGCCTGTAAATGTATATTGTATTTACCATGGTATGAGAGGAGCTGATATGATATTTCTTGCTAGCTCATAAAGCTTGTTCTTTTTGAATGAAGTATACTCGCATATTGTTGATCAAATGGAATGATGACATAAATTCATAACATGGCCGCTACAATAATTGATAATAATTATTATTTTTTTTATCACCAAAGCAAATTAGTTGAATTTTCCTGCTCTGTTGTGTTTTGCCTTTATCATAAAAACAATGAATATCTAAAATAACAGTGTTAAGAAGCTGCAAGTCCTAATGATCACTGGGTTTGTTTGATAGACATTAATTTAAAACCTCCGGTACCGAACACATGTTCACGACCTTTTTTTGAAGCGTCTTAAGACGTCCGCGGTACCCGAAAAGTTAAATATAGTTACAATGATCATAAATTTTGCTTCTGACATTAAAAAAAAACATTCATTCTTATAGAATTCAAGTTGCTGAAAAAACATACAAGGATTCATTTGATGATGAATTAGAACAATTTAAAGCTAGAATTAAGAAGCGAGCAGCAGAAAAAATTCAAGAAGCCATCCGTGAACATGAGGAGGAGGAAAGGAAGGCGAGACTAGGTCCAGGAGGACTTGACCCTGTTGAAGTTTATGAAGAATTACCTGATGTGAGTAAATTTATAATATATATTAATTTTTATTGCATTAGGTATTTTTTTTAATTTACTGAAAGCCTTTCAAGCAATACAATACTTTTATCTGTAGATATAAATAAGATTGAAAACGAAAGAAAACATCTCTGTAGAAATGACTTTTACAGGGGATATTTATAATAATATTAATTATCAATGCTATTATACATTTTATGCGATGCTGGCAAACACAAAAAACGAATCACAGAAGAAGCAAGTGTCTATTTATAAAATGAAAATAAAAAATAAATATATAAAACAAGGTTAATAAAAGCGAGAAGCTTTAAATTAAACCGCATATACTTTATGTGCCTACAGTTAATCCGAAACTTATGTAAAAAAAAGTTGACGACAAGGATAGGAAAATACTTTTTTCAAACAAGTTAAATAGCGAAAATACGTAATCATGCTTTGTACCGGCGCGTACAACCTCGCACGGGTTAAATGACCCCTGCCGCTCATAGTCAACGATCAGCTGGCGTACAGCATGTACAAAGTGAGAAAAAACTTTTAAATCCTGTGTCTAAAGTATGGCTCTGATTGATCTGATATGTGGTTGCATTTAATGCCTCTTGCTTTTATCAACCTTGTACATATAAACATTTTTCACTAATAAACATGTGTTTAAATATTAACAATAACACCCACAGGAGTTGAAGAAATGCTTCGATGCCCAAGATGTTCCCATGCTACAAGCTACCATTGCGAAAATGCCTGATCAAGAAGCAATCTATTACATGAAGAGATGTGTCGATTCGGGTCTCTGGGTTCCCGGAAAAACTGATGATGAACCTACAATGAAAGAAAACTCAAAACCAGAAGAGGAGCCCAAAACTTCCGTTAGCACTGATGATGTAGACTAAAACTATTATGAATTATTTTGTATATAAGTCCACATAATGTCATCTTTCGTTTATTTTTGTTTATTTTTTGAACATTACTAATTAATGATTGGATGCATATTGCATTTTGTTTGAACTTGTCTTATCATGTCATTATATTATTTTAATCTGATAAAACTTATTTATAAATTTAAACACAACTGCTTTATACTCTAGATTCTTCACTTATCAACATCAATAATTATGTCCCAATATCATATATATAACATGTGCAAACTTAACAGGTAATAAATAATTTGATAACTTTATATTATAATAAGAAATGGATAGTAGAAATCTTCTCTAGTAAAAGTCTAAAAAATCCATGAGCATGTTTTTGTTTTACTTTTATTTCTCTCATATCATCTGAAAACATATTCCTTTGTATTACAAGACTCCAATTCTAAGACATGATAAGAGTGAAAATAATGATTAGTCCTATTATTTCGTTTACTAACCAGTGTATTGAATATTATGAAATGCAATGTATTTTAATTTGGAACAGCATTTATGTTCATACTCAATAAATATTTGAAGAGATTCATATCTTTTTTTATTTCTATCTGTCGTTTTGTAAGTATTCAACCCTCGTTTCGGATATTTAGATTTACATGTTTATCTACGATACCTATAGGATGGTGATGCAACTCGAGTCATGTTTTTACTCGAATCACTAGAATCAGTTTGTCAAACTCGTACACGTGTGAAAAAAAAATCCTACTCGAGTGAACTTGCCCTCGAGTTACCGAGTGAATTCGAGTACCGAGTTAACTCGGCGCATTTTTACTCGAGTATAACTCGAGTGAGGGAACAATCTTACTCGAATGACTCGAGTCGCATCACTACTATAAGAGTGGCAGGGAACCAATTTACTCTACTAATACTAGAGGTAATGTCAATTGCCATTGCATCGGAATTGGGTCGGCAGCAGAAGTGCTCACACGATGCCTGCGTAGTGACAACTGTGCTGTCGCATTTCATGCGGCGTTTGAGTTTCCTTTGAGCCACGGCGAAGAAGGAGAACAACTCATTAGCGTCGATTCTATGCAGGTAGTCATTAAAATGTGTACATCTCTGGCTGTAAATATAGTCCGTAGACAGAAGACAGCTATAGACTGCTGGATACATATTATATCTATGTTAGAGGTAAATAAGGGGTAATAAAGGGTTAATTAATATTAACGTTTTTCATCTCTTCAGTTAACCAAGGTGCGGGTAGATGTTTTATTTTTACAGGCTTAACGGGGGCACGTTTATCATAAAGTTCCAGAGAGAACTAAATATTTGAATTTTCTCATCGATTGTATTAACTGCGTATACTAAAGAACAATCCAAATTTTGAGCATCCTCTATCAAGCACTGTCTACGGTCGAAAAATTACGTTGCATGAGAATTTTACGCTTTATTTTTGGAGGTCGGATGTTATATAGGTCATGATACGAGAAAATATAAGTTTTAAAACAAATTATCATAAAAAAAAATATACCTATGTACCTACTTTATCTATAAGTACCTATTTATTGTACCTATATCTAGAAAATTAAACTACCACTTTTGAAGCAGGAAAATTGCATAATTTTGTAAAAAGAAACAAAAATTGAGTCTCTTAAACAAAACGATATAATAATTTACTAAGAGACAAAATGATGCTGCCCCGACAGTAGCAGCAGATGATGTGGTATCTTATTACCTATAAATAAAAATGTTCGTATCTACGTTAATTGTAATATCACAAAGTAATAATAAAATATCAAGTTATTAATAAAAAAACTTTTCATAGATTATTAATTTATTAAAATACGATTTAAAATTATTCACTTCATTATTTACAAAATTAAAAGCCTATCTGTCAAAATTTTAATATATTAGATAAATAGTTAAGTCGTAGGTAATATACAATATTAATATACAATATATGATAAATATTCATGTCAAGTTGTAAATAGTCAAGTCAGTAGTAGTAAAAACTTTTCATAGATTATTAATTTATTAAAATACGATTTAAAATTATTCACTTCATTACTTACAAAATTAAAAGCCTAAGTACCTATATGTCAAAATTTTAATATATTAGTAATATTGTTAAGTCGTATAATACAATATTATTATACAATATATGATGAATATTGATGTCAAGTCGTAAATAGTCAAGTCAAGATAGTAGTAGTAAAAATAGTCAAGTATATACAGTAGTAAGTAATTAAAATATATTTGTGATGTAAGGGTGACAACACACGCGCTACTTTTAGCATCGGTGATCGACGATTTTGCGACAGCATTGGTGGTGTATTCTGATTTAGTGACTCTCTAGGTTCAGTTGCAGTATCCAAATCGCGCGATTTAGCGACTACTCCGATGCTCGAAATATATATTCGACTAAATCGCCACGTTCGGCGTTATTAAGGGTCAATTCACACCAAAAGCGCGGCGAAGGGCAGCGAAGCGGAGCGCAGTTTATGTGTCATATGAATTTCAACTTTACAATAATTACTATAATACTTATCGCATGAGAAACTCGAACGAGACGCGCGGATTCCCGCGAAGTCGCTGGAATGCGCGAGAAGTCGCTGGAATGCTCCAGAAGTCGCGAGAATTCGATAATAGGTACTATAGCAATGAAAATAAAGTTGAAATTCATATGACACATAAACTGCGCTCCGCTTTGCTGTCCTTCGCCGCGCTTTTGGTGTGAATTGACCCTAAGTGTACGCTGGGGAGCGTCTAGTCGCTGGATTAAGCTTTTAAAAAGCGACTGAATCGCCGACTGTCGCTGCAACCATAAGCATGTGTGAGTGTGGGTGGGTGGCTCTAATTATAAAATTAAGTTATACAATTCAGCGGCCGGACTTCACCTCAGTCTGGAGGTAAAGTTCGGCCGCTGCGACGATCTTGTGTGCGACGTAGTGCGGCGGCGTGCTGTGCTGCTCGAGTGCTGCCCTGTACTTGCACAGAGGCGAGGCTACAGCACATACCGCCTTCCGCTGCGCAGCGCACACCATCCCGATGTTGGCAGCTTTCTTTTCAGCGACTTGGTATCTATATGAAAATTTGATTTGTTTATAGGGGGGTAAACGAGCAGTCGGCATCATTTTCATGACTACCGATTTTTTCTAGAACTAGATGCTCCCATTTATTCATCCCCTCCAACGGACCACCGTTACAAACCACTCGACAAGCTACAACATAGCCTTACTTTAACGGCGGTGCTATGGTACCTGCCAGTCGTGCTGCTCCGATTCCTCTGAGAAGCAGCATGACGCTACCTCTTCCTCTATAATTGCCATGTTCTACTACGTATCTAGCTCCCACATATATAATGTCGTCCTGCCAAATTTCGTCTAGGGCGGCCGTCCCTATAGAGACAGCTATAGGAACATACTGCGCAGGGCATATAGTGCACAAGGGTGAGGGCAGACGCTAGTGCACTCTCTATTCCCCTATTCTTATATTCCGATGAGACGGCACTCCGAAACCACCGGAGAGAAATCAGGCGTAAGGGACTATTCACACCAAAAGCGCGGCGAAGCGGAGCGCAGTTTATGTGTCATATGAATTTCAACTTTATAATAATTACTATAATAGGTACTTATTATCGCGTGAGAAACTCGAACGAGACGCGCGGATTCCCGCGAAGTCGCTGAAATGCGCGAGAAGTCGCTGGAATGCTCCAGAAATCGCGAGAATTCGATAATAAGTACTATAGTAATAAAAATAAAGTTGAAATTCATATGACACATAAACTGCGCTCCGCTTCGCTGCCCTTCGCCGCGCTTTTGGTGTGAATTGACCCTAAGGCGTACGGTTTCACGTGCTCTCCGCGGCACGGGTAACACTTCCTGACTGTGGACTGTTATTAGAACTTGAAAAATCCCATTTCATTCGAACCAGGGGCCTCGCGTCTGTGGTTGAACATGCTTACCACTAAACCACAAGCCTATCCAGATCAAGCTTTCTACGCGCGCGTAGTTCAGGACGCAACAACTCAGTCTCGGCAACGCTCGAGCGCCTACGAGTGATTCAAATTGCTTTATCTGGACAAGCTGTAAGCGATCACACGTACACGCTATCTTGCCGAAGCGAGGCTAACGCGTTCGTCTGACCGAGCAGCAGCAGCGCGTTGGACACGGCGGCAGCAGCGACCACCGACGGGTACTCGAGGCAGAGCGCGCGGTCTACCATCAGGGACGACATGCAGAGAAATGTGGCCGCCTCCTCGAGCCCGGGGTAAGTGCTGCCGGCGCACCGACACAGGTAGGGTATGAAGTCCTGCGCAACCACAGGGGTCTTCGGGAATTTCTGAAACAGTTTGTTTCCTATAGTATAAGGGGACAAATGAGCAGTCAGAGCCATTATCTGCATGACCACTGACATCCACCCATAGACGTCCGCATAGAGTTTATGCAGATGCGTTGCCCTCCTTCCTCCTCCCACTTTCATAGATCACCGGCTACTTACACACCGCACGAAACATGACAGCACAGCTGTCAATTTACGCAGGTTTCGTGTAAGCGAGAGGTACCTCCCCGGACGTGCCGGCCCAATTCGGCTAGCATGCAGTGCAGCGCTACCTCTTACACAGTAGTAGGTATTGTATATCGCAGGCTTTATCTAATCCGCAGGTCTTATCTTTTTGGATCCTACTCAGGACTCAAACCCTCTCTGGTTCACAATTTGTGTCTGGATATTTCCACTAAACCAATGACGTGGTCAATTTAAAATATTTTAATTTCAAATAGGAGTCTATCAAATATGATCTAAAGGATCCAAATCAGTTAGTTAACGTCTACCATTGCATCGGTTTAATTATCATGGTTTCAGTCTGGAATGCATTATGCAATGAATAAACGAGCGACTCACCAGCTTTGTCAAAATGCTCTTCTCCATGCACACCAATTCGCCAACAGTGAAGGCGTGGCTGGAGCATCTCACAAGCTTCCTCGCAGCGACTCCTGGGCCGCAGGACTTGCAGGAGATCCAGTAGCAGGCGGCCGCCACCAGCTGCAGGCGCTCTACGTGCATGAGGCTGCGCGCCAGGATGGCGTCGAGATACCACGCAGCTGTTTGGACCACCGCTGGACTGTCGGTAGTGCCCTACAACATTCATGTTTAGTATAAACGGACTGCAACTTTTTTTTGACGCCTCTCAACGCAGTCCCCAAATACACTAACCAGATTTTGTATGTACCTGCTAACCTAGTAACAGGTTATCAAGAAGACACAAATTAGATGAACTATTACAAATATGTATATTATACGCGCCTGTTTATGGGTGTCGGTAGTCTTCAACGGGCTTCGACAGCTCGTTTGACCCCCCCCCCCC
>LUGF01041873.1:154755-170004 GCA_001625245.1 Calycopis cecrops
GGAGCCATTTTCATGACTACCGACGCCCACAAACATCCGCATAGAGGCTATACAGATGCGCTGCCTTCCTTTCTCCTCCCACCTCCATGGGCCACCGGCTACTTACACACCGCACGGAGCATTCCAGCGACTTCTCGAGCAGTCGCGGGAATCCGCGCGTCTCGTTCGAGTTTTCATACAATAATAAGTATTATAGTAATTATTGTAAAGTTGAAATTCATATGACACATAAACTGCGCTCCGCTTCGCTGTCCTTCGCCGCGCTTTTGGTGTGAGTTGACCCTTAATCCTCACTAAAAATTTTTTTAGGAAACTGACACGTATATGCATAAAGGTTCGCCTACCCTTTTCTACACTGCCATGCTAATGCAAACTATAGCATCTACTAGAGTATGTGATCAGTTAATTTACCGTTCTCACCGTCTGGCTCGGTCTGTATGCCCTTGCGGGGCTTGTCGTAGTCCGGGGGCGCGGGCGCCGGCGCGGGCGCTCCGTGCGACGTGCCGGGCAGCGCGGGGAAGTCCTCAGACGACATCGTGAACTCGGATTGTTCGGACGTCGGCTGCTTAACCATGCCCACTGGAACACAACACTTATAATGTTAATAAACTTTTGAATGCTTTGGTTAAACAGTAATGCTATTAATAAAGCCTATGAAACCATGAGTATATTGTGCCACAAGGGAGGAAATTAGTACATTTCTATCCGCGTCTTTTGCAAACGCCAAACCCAGGAAAAGTTACTAGTATTTTCTATCTACATTGCAAATCCCCTACATACGCCGAAAGTATGAACTTTCGTCCTTGGTTTTTCTATCGCTGCACAGGTAAGAAACTTCAGCTTTCTCGCGAGTATGCGATACTATTTTTTCGTGTACTAGAGTTATGATATGACTAAGCAAACTCTCAACAATTACACTCTGTGAAAAAAATTCTACACCAACCCATTTTAAAAGACAAACCGATGCTATTGAAAACATCGAACGCGCGTTGATTAAACATATTAACAGTAGTATACAAAATATAAAATGGAATCTTCCGATACAGTTGGCTTTATACCGAATATTTCTTAACCATTGATTAAGAAATATTTCAAAAGTTTCAATCACATATTATCGGAAATCTACACAGCACGTTTTCAGAGATAAATCATTACAAAATATTTTTTTTTTTTAATTTTAATAACTGATATAGAATATGTACATAATGTTTATAATTTTGGTTTTGTATCGGAGGTGCGTCTGTGCCTTTGATGTAGTTAGTGTGTCTAGAACGTCGGAAGGGAAGGTAGGCAATGCACTTGCATAACAATAAATGCTGGTTTGAATATTTTAATTGCACATAAAATTGTACTCTAAAAATGGTTCTGGTTGGACTCGAATACAAGCCAATTGCCAAAAATTCTAGTAGCGTATTCTAGTGGGTACTTAGAAATACGGTAGGCACTTATATACTCACTTCAATATCAAATGAGGTGTACTTTAAATCAATAATCGATACTTGAAAATGTATAATTGTTTTGTATGGGTATGCCCTGCGGTTACGTCCACTCAAAATATATTCCAAAGGGTACAATTTTGGAATAAAGTGACATTTATATAATTTATGATTAGTTGACTGTATCCTGCGCCAAATTTCGCCCAATTCAAACTTCATGATTCTGTCTGTTGGCCCAATAGACGAAGTGGTGGATAAAGGGAATGCGTCTGAGTTAGTTTGGGGTTGCCTGCTTGCATTTTGCACACGTCTCTGGGATTTGTGGTGACTTAGAGCAGGGGTTCCTAACCTTTTCTTGGCCAGGGACCACCTATCATTCTCGATAGCAGGAACTACAGCGTCTAATAAAAATATTTGTTCTTCTCACTCACTTCACTTAATATCATCCGCTGGCCATATGTTATTGTTTTATTTTTTTTATTCTGCGGACCACTGATTGGAAACCATTGCTTTAGAGCGTCGCAACGGGCCTCTGGCTTTCGGAGATTATGCCACCACTTTAAAATATTATTACATTTGGATTTGTAGATTTCTTGTTTAGTGCCTGGAGTCTAAAGACTTGTATCGTATTTCTTTTTTCCGAAGAAAAAAAAACGACCGTAGTTTATTGACGGTAATAGTCACTTATGAGAGAGGTGGTTTAATAAACTATCTGCTCAATGCTGTCCTATAAAAATTCAAAATAAATTTAAGTTTCGTAAATTTTAGAGCGCGAATTACAACGCCTCTTTCGCTCTCATAATCTCGTGCGTCTCTTTCGCACAGGTCAACGTACGATACTCTCTTGGCTCGGTGACCAGACTACGCTATACTACTTACCGTAAGGTTTGGAGCCCGGGGGCGGCGGCGCGGCGGCGGGCGCCTGGTCACCCGCGCCCCGCGCCGTCAGCGACGGGAACTCGCTGAGGTCCAGCAAGGGAGGAGTGGACGTGTCGCCCCCCTCCCCGAACACCGAATGGTAGTTGTTGCTCGCCGCGAACCGGGAAAGGTTCGCCATACTTGACTGCAACACGAGGGTTATAGTTAACGGGCGGTGTTACCTATAATACGAGGCATGAGCTCATAAGTTATAGAAATTCTAAGAGTTATTAGTTCTATCCTGGAATGCGCGGAAGTGACAAGTGAGCAAGCACAACATATAATGTAGGCAAACCACCTAACTAAAACGAATTATTCTTGAAGACGACTGTTCGTCGGCCGTACCGTAGCCGGGTCATGTAAGCAGCCGATAAGCCGTCTCAGTATTGACTCCCATGATTCTACCTAGCTCTTAGTATATGGAGAGAATGGCGGCAGATGCAATTTGTTCTCAGACTCTGTTCCCCTCTTGCAATTTCTAGACTAATCACTTGATTTGCGACGCATTCTATTTACTTTGTCAATACCTCTATGGGGTTTGGCCAACACTTCCCGATATTAGATCTGGCAAGATTATACTAAAGATCCAAAACTCTCACTAAATACTAGACAAATCATATTTGACACTTACCATAGAATTTGAATTGGCTTGTGAAAGTGATGTTGGTATAGGTACCCTCCGGTCAGCAAATGCTCTCTGACCGAACAGTGTTGACCTAGACGCCATCGTGGGTGGCGCACCCCCTGGCATAGCGGTGGAGCCCCGGCCAGGGGACAGAGCTCCACCGAATGTTGGAGTCACATGTCCGGATACACCTCCCACCAGGCCTGACCCAACACGACCGCCAACACCACCACTTGCTAGGCTTCTAGGAGCTTGTTGAAAATTCAAGTTTGCCATAACCTGTAAATTACAATATCAAATTACTATAGGACTTCGGACACCAACATATTTCAAGAAATAAATATGGTAAATAATATTTTTTGCGCACTTTTTTATATTTTATCATCACTCTAATGTATCTCAAGACACTTGTTATAGTTTTATAACTCATATATATTTCTATAGGAAATATATTATAAAAACATGTGTAGTATGATTTTCGATTGGAGGTTCTAAATTTAAGTCAAAATATTATCATCAAAGCATAATATATGGCAAGGTATTTTTAAAATGGGTACATACTTTTGAATATATTTATTATTTACTTACGTATGTAGAATAAAATATTTCTCTAAAAAACATTTCTCAATTATAAAAGTGTAGTCTTTACATGTAAATCTATAAGAAGTAATTTTGGATAATTGTAGATAATTATTATCATTATAAAAATGGTTCAAGGAATGTAAGAACAACTTACATAACAAACGAATTTGTTGTATGAAAATTGGTATAAATAAAAAACTAATGAAATGAAGCTTATAAAGGAGTATGGGAATTATTTAGTATTCAATTGAAATGTATGAAAATGATAATTATTGAAATATAACAATTTACTGTCGCCTATAAAAATCACATTGCATATGAAATTATCTACCATCGTCACCCTGAGCCAGACAACATTCACTGCTAGACATTGGACTTCCCCAATAAGCATCAGACTGCCATAATTAAAAGTGAATGAGATTACATGATGAAAGAACAAATAAAATAAAGGAATATATAGATGAATGTATCCACTATATTATGTTACTTGTTCACATGCCCTACAAAACCCTATTAGAATATAAAAGATTGGGTTTATTTTTTGTGACAAAATAGTTTAAAATTTTACATCAAATTTATAATACAAATAAAATACTTAATGTGGTGTGAAATGTGAATTTTCATTTGACATTACTGTAGAATGAAAGAAGTATTAAAGATTAAAAATAACCACAGATAAAAGACTATCTTAAAGAAAAATATTATTTAGATTTTTTTTCATCAACATCTTATTTACTTAATACCACACAGAAATTAGATTTCAGAAAAGGTGATACAAAAAAATTAAGCAACCTAGTCTATTATAGTGCAATATACACATTTGTGTAGAAATATTATAGTAACTTGAATAACATAGTTTTGAATCATTGCGTATATTAAATAAACATAGTATATGTTAAAATAAACAAGTAGCACAGGAAAATCAAGATATTATTATTCTGTCCAATTTAATTGATAATGAATTAAGACACAAATAAGTTATGTAATGAAGACTAATATTTTGCTGAATATATCAATATTTTCTAATTTGTGGTTTGGCTTATAGGGGGTCCATAGTACTCCCAACATGACTTGAGACTTGAGTTGACAGAATCACAACTCAAATCTTTGTTTTTGTTTTTTGCAAAGTACACAAACACATTGTAAAACAAATTTAAGAGCTGTTCCTTGTCATTATAACAATGTATTTTAGCTATCTACATTAGCTTTTTATATCAAGCAAGCAAACAACTTGAGAGGGGTATACAAGCTTGATATATTTCTTAGAGAAGTAAAAGAAAATATTGGGAGCCACAGTACAAGCAACTCCAATGTTCTACATGGGAGTACAGTTTTTTGGGTACATACAAGGATGTAAATAAGTGAAATTCATAGTTAGGTTAATATCGCTTTGGAATATCTGAGACTAAACATACCATGCTGTTTGCACAAAAAAGAATCTAAAGCAAAACGCACAGAACTAATAAAGTACAGATGTTCTTCTTCAACAAGGGATTTAAATGACAAGAGTGCACTGCTGAAGTGAAATTCTAATCAATACCCCTTTCCTAGAACTCTTTATTAAATGGCAATGAATTTTAGACTTAATATTAAAACATCATGCTTAAAAACTGAATGTAAGGCAGTTTGTATTGTCTTTATGATATATGCAACATGTTTATTGTTGATAGATTGTCTGAAAGAAAGCAGGACAGAAAATGTATATGTGCCCAAGCCAAATATAATGTTTTAATTAATTTCTTTATTTTATATCACGAACTTTCATTCGTTGTTAAATTAAATAATATACAAAATATGTTCGTTGATTATAAAAATCAAGTCAGTTGCTGTTTTCGTTTTTGTAAACTGGACTGACAACTTGACATATTGAATCTTGTACATTACTTGCATATTCAAAAGGCTTTCGAAATAAACACCATTATATTTTTAAGAGATAATGTGATAAGAACGGTCAATAATAACAAATAACATATTATATATACATAGATCAAGATGGTTATTAAGTCGTCTGTCAAACAATGGCGACTAATCGTTCTAATTTCAGTTCCTCGGTTATAATTGACTATTTACCTAATGTCTAAATCTTCTTTTCACAGTTTCAATAAAAATAATGCTGGTACATAATCAAGTACTCTCCGAAGAATTAAATACATCCACTCAAGAGAAACAAACAAAGTTTGTTGACTGTTCAATTTATAAAACAATTTCTCTGCATCCAAAATTTTATCACAAACTTATAGTATCCTTATTACAGCTTTTCCGTGAAATGCTGCTATAAAACACTTAAAACTTTATACATCGTTACGTCGTTAAAGTTTTTTGAAACAATATCACTCAGATTTCTCGAACGCCACATTACCCTAAACAACTGGCGGCCATATTGTTAAAAACGGAACTGGTTAATTAATCAAGTTCTATACCTACATATTTCAATGACAAAAACGAAATCAAAAAAATATTTTTAATATGGCTAGATATTTTGTTGTAAATTTTCAAATATTCCTTTCATGACATTACTATAATTTTTAATTTTAATATGAGTACTACAAAATAAGACAATATTTTGACTTTAATTAAAATAATCGTGATTACAGAGTTACTATACTCAACCCATATCCCGAAAATAAAGAAAACCTTTTATTGACAACCAGCTGAACAATATCCAAGGCTAATATCATACATCGACCTTATTTACTGTATTTAATTTTTATACGAAACATTATTTTTAAATACTTTATTGAACTGATACTCACGTTATTTGTTAGCGGCGTCATTATATTAACCATGTAGATCCATATAAAAACAAGATATTGAAATGTAGGGTATTTATGAATTTAGTTAATTACATAAAATATTTATTTCTACCAACGCCAATGTTCATTCATTCAACTTTAATCGAATAAAGAAATGTTTTCTTTAATAATATTACATTTTAAGCTTCACTTGTCGTTAAAGAACTTCAAATTCTAAAAATAGTATATAAAATGGCTAATAAGTATTTTATTTAATTCATTATTATTAAGTAATTTTTATAAAACAAATAGAAATCTTTATAGTCAAGGTTGATAAAATCGAAAAGCGTTAAATTAAACCACATGTTATACTATAAATGTCTATAGTTAATCGGAAAGTATTTAAAAAAAGTTAATGACAATTAGTATAATAAAATACTTTTTTTAAACACGTTAAATAGCAAAAAAATGTAATCATGCTTTTACCGGCATGTATAGCGAACGGTAACCTCGTACGGGGTGAATGACCCAAAAACTTTAAAAAAATTCTGTGGTTAAGCTATTTTTCCGATTGATCTGATTTTTGTTGAGTAGCCTGGAAATGATACTCTAAATATGTGGTTTCATTTATTGCCTCTCGCTTTTATCAACCTGGTTACATATATTTCTTGCGTGCGTGCAGTGCCGCGCCGACACCCCACAGGGTCTGTGTGCGATCCCTATGAAGCGCCTCATTTTCTCTTGAATCTTAATGTTTCAGTAAATTTTTGTTTCTTATTTGTTAATTTTGACCGATATAAATGTTCTCTAGTTTTATTTGATAATATTTTCCTAAATAGGTAAAATAAGTACGTTTTCGCTTGCCTATTTTTAAGAAAAATAATGATAATTTATATGAATTTTTAAAAATAAAGTCCATAATATATTATTACATTTGAATCAGATTCTAATACATCTTATTCGTTAAAATGAATGGTTTGCCGTAAAATATTTGCTTATTTTCGTTGTATTTTATCACGTTCTTCTTCTTGTTTTTTTTTCCTTATGATGACTGCCTCCTGGTCTAGTGGTGGCGTTGCCGGTTTTACACCCCGTGCCCTGGAGAGCACGTTAAGCCGTCGTTCCTGCGGCTTATTTCTCTCGGGTCGTGTCGGACTGTCGTCTCATTGGAAAATGAGAATGCACTTGTGACTGCGCACACACTTGTGCACTATAATAATTATGTCCTGCGTAGATGGCTCGTCTATATAGACGGCCGCCGTAGCCTAAATCGGCTAGGACCACATTATTCTCTTATTAAATTCTGGTAACCAATTAATTTCTTTTGTTATCTGGATTACTATGGCATTGTGGAAACACGTTAAAACAATCAGTAATATAGTAACTATTTTATTGTTTTCAGTGCTAGATCTTCTCTTTATTATGAAAATATAATGCGCACCTTGCCCACATTTTCGATTGAATGACTGTTCTATTAATCGTTTTGGCTCTCTCGTTCCTTAAAGTCGGTCTGTCGGAGCATCCCCGTAACCCAACCCCGCTTGCGTCGCAGGAAGCTCATCGGACGGGTGGCGTTCATAAATTCATCCAAACAAACTCAGCGGCTCTTTTGCTTTTATCGCTAAGCTCGTAATTATTATAGACTAAAACCCAAAGCGTAAAATTAAACCACAAACGTGAATATTGTCTTGGGACACTTGTACAATATACGCAATATTGTTTTGTTGTTTACGAGCCATTTATTGCCCCTATTACACCTACTTACTTATTAATACTCCACTACAATCGAATATGTTGTTGTGTAAGTGCATCAAACACATTTTGATAGCGGCGCCCTTTTTGTCTTAGCGCCTGTGTGCGTCGCACACTTCGTACACAGGGGCAGCGCTGCCCTGCGTGCGTGTGTATGTCACTGAACTCCTCCTAAACGACTGTACCGATATTGACGATATTTTTTGTGTGTCTTGAAGGGGATTTCAGAATGGTTTAAATTCATAAATCTGCCCGACAGATGACGCTGCAACTGGTATCTCGATTATACAATTAGTAAGGTAAAGTAACGGGTTGACAATTTGTTACACATTGTTACACGTTACCATTACAACATAAATATGTTAGAAAATTCTAAAGAAGTTTTATATCAAAAATAAAAACCACACTCCTAATTATTTTTATATTTATATATTTTATTATTTTCGAAAATTCTGAATAATGAATAGTGGAAAAAAATTGTCTATGGTCGATTTTAGTGTAAATTTTTGAAAAAGTATAGTAACATCGATGATCATATGATTATTCAATGGAGAAGCACGTCTGAAAGGCGTCGACAAATTTTCTTCCATCCAGTTTTTAATATTCTGGCCTAGTATCGGCCGTTTTTTGTGTTAGTGGTACTTAAACACAATCATCAGCCATGGCGCTTAGCGACGCAGATGTTCAGAAACAGGTACCTAATCAAATAGAGAATTATATTTGCTGAATAATACACGTAGCTCTTGACATGAGTTTTGTCAGAATGATTGATTTTAATTACTTGGATGAAAAGTGACTTGTTATATGCCTCGTATATTTCATCTCTCTTTATGCAAAACTACTTATTTTCCTTATTAGATCAAGCATATGATGGCCTTCATCGAACAAGAGGCTAATGAAAAGGCCGAAGAAATCGATGCTAAGGCGGAGGAAGAGTTTAATATTGAGAAGGGCCGCCTGGTGCAGCAACAGCGCCTTATGATCATGGAATATTACGAGAAGAAGGAGAAACAAGTAGAACTCCAAAAAAAGATGTAGGTTGTCTATTCACATCATATGACTTAGATTAACTCTGCTTTTTGGTCAAGGATAACCTAACCTATGGTAGTTAAAAACCTAATTCCATTAACCCAATGCTGAAGTTGAAAAACACGGACTAAGGAGATTGTAGGTCACATGATATTCCTAAGCTGTCTTGCACTTCACATATGCAGACATATGCTCATCTATATTTGTTATGTGATTGAAAAGATAGTACAAAATATGTCCATTACTGAGATTATGACCCTCTACATCCATTTAATGTCTTAACCTGTATTTCTGTTGATTAATAGTGATACAAAATGAAGCTAATTATTTTTTAACCATGTATCTAAATGTGACTAGTTCTTCTTATCTCTCTTATTTTATTATTCCTGAATTCCAAATATATATTCATTCATATATTATGTATCATTATACTGTACCACAAGGTTTCACCTACTTTCAGGATTTATCTACTATATTCAATATTGAACATTTTATTATTTCAAGGTTTATGTTTCCCAGTTTTTAAGCTATAGGTATCTGTACCAAACTGCATTCAAATTTATTTAGTACGTTTCTATATAAAACGATAAGAAAACTTTTATATTTATAACAGTGGTTGACTTAGAATTGAGGAACGACATATTAACAATCATTGTTATGTATTACACAAACTTAACACCAAATAGAACAAGAATCTGATAAATATCTATATCTAATTTTACAAGTCTATCGCATCCATGCCCATCAATATCAACATTTAGAGGACAGATTTTTTGTTTGTTGGTATTGAATAGACTCTCAAACTAGTAGACTGATTTTAACCATTCTTTCACTAATAGGAAGCTACAGTCTGGAATTAACATATAGTTGATGTGCATGTAAAAGTAGCTTTGTTTTAACTCACTTTACAGAAAAAGCTAAAAACTCGATTCTATCTACTAAGTCACATTGTTACAACTAGCTTGTGCCCGTGACTTCGTACATGTACCGTAGTTCTATTATAATAAGAAACATTCTGTTTTTTTTTCTTTTAAAATTTTCAAATACGTCAGGTAAAGTATAATAATTACTGAATCTCCTGTCAGAATGAGTGATTTTTTTTGAGGTTATACTTCTTTAAGTGCTTTTTGAAGTAATGACCCAGAGTGAAATTTTAAAATTCGTCACACAAAAGTCACAATATGGTAAACATATAGTAGTATAGTAGTGCCGCACTACATGTTTGCATGTAGCCAAATTGAACCGGCACGACCCCGGAGGTACCTCTCGCTTATACCAGACCGGCGTAAAGTGACAGCTGTGCTGTCTCGTTTTGTGCGATGTGCAAGAAGCAGGTGGCCCATAGAGAGAAAATAGGGCAGCGCATCTGTATAGCCTCTATGCGGATGTCTATGGGCGTCGTTAGTCATGTAAATGTCCTCGACTGGTCGTTTGCCCCTCTTATACCATAAAAAAAAAGTTTCGTAGATTAGTCTGGACAAAGACACTAAGACAGACAAAAAAATAAAAAAACATTGAAAAGTATCCTAATACTATATTAACTACTTACTACTTTACTAAAATGTACAGACACACTTATTTTACTGTTTTATTATCACAGGTTCCCAAACTTTTTCGTCTAACGCCCACTTTGAAAATCAGTTACTTCGTATCGCCCCCTTATTAGTTATTACACCTTGATATTCAAAGACAATTATGTCGTTTCTGGCCCCTTACCGCCCCCCTCTGAGCATCTAGTGCCCACAAGGGGGCGTTATCGCCCACTTTGGGAAAGACTGGTATAGATTGTTAATTCTCCAAATATTGCATTAGTCACATAGCTGGTTTTACACTTACCGTTTGTGCCTATGGAAATAACAATGATCTGCATTGAAAACCAAAAACGACCATACACTGTAATTATTTACAAGTACACTGACAATATGCTATATTTCAATATGATTGAACAATTATAATTTTTAACCTAACAAAGTGGGCAGTCAGCAAGCCATGGAAAATGAACTGACAGGCTGCTAGAAGGAGATTTTCGTTCGATTAAATGTCCAATGGTCCAATGGTAATAACAAATCATGAGTATTACAAATAGATATATTTTTAAAATAAATTTAACTTGATTTAAAAAATTCTAACAAATAACCATCTTAACTGATATTTTGACTAATCTATTTTGTCTTAACTGATAAGAGTTAAAGACCTTGAAGAAAATCTACTATTATCTCAGAGGCTACTTGAGAAATTCTATTTTCTCCTCTCACAGTCTCCTTTTACAAAAGTGCTTAGAGTGGATTGCTATAACATTAAAATGTCCATCATAAGTTAAATGATATGTTATTTAAAAACTAGAAACAATTAGTTTTTCAAATAGAAAATGTGTGTTGTAAAAACCTTTTTTTTTATATGAGGGCAACTCAACTCTCTCCTCCCCCCTCCAAGGGCCTTCAGCATTATAATACTAGTATAGGTCATAATTTATATTTATTACTATTATTGCCCTTATCATATTATGTAAGTAAAAAATCACACTTCTAAGTTAACGCACTAAAAAGTTATAGCCATTTATGCACAAATTTTGTATGAAAATGCACTTTTTCGAAAACTCATAGGGTACTTCCCGTTGAGCTAGAATTCTGAAATTTGGCAAGAAGTAAGACCTTACAGTATACGTATAGGAATAAATCTAAAAATTGGTAAATACAATTTATATCACTGGAAAAATCATTACCAACTTATACATCTAGTTCGTTTCATACTAAATGTATGCAAGCACCCACATATACATGTATAACTCTGTCAACTTGTCGCAGAGAAGTGTAACTTTTTCAACGTCTATTACTTTTGCTCATACCTCCCGTTCCTATGGAACCCTCGGTGTACGAGTCTGACTCGCACTTGGCCCGGTTTTTTATTATCTTTAATATACGACATAAATGTTAATAGGCATATTTACAAAATACATATTTGTTTTTTTAATATGTAAAACAATTAAATTCCAGCCAGTCTTCGAACATGCTTAACCAAGCTCGTCTAAAGGTACTGAAAATACGTGAAGATCATGTACGCAAAGTACTTGAACAAGCTCGCATACGCCTGGCTGATGTACCAAAAGACACAACACTTTACTCAGAACTCCTTACCACCCTGATTGTACAAGCTTTGTTCCAGGTAAACACTCATTTAAATTATTTTTCTTAGTATGTATTATGTAATACATTTCACCACTAAGACATAAATATATTTTGGTGTAAATGGAAAATATGCAATTGCTCATTTTTTTGTGTGTACATAAGCACATTTATCAATATACATGACTATTATATTTCAGTAGCAGTACAGTAATCAGTTTTTTTAATACTAACTTTACCCTGCTCCATGCCGCCAACAGCTGAATCAGCATGAATTGTCATGGCAATATGTGAAATTCATTGGAATAACAATAGGGCCCTCTGTCAAAAATTGTTTGTACCAACTGGCAACTTTGAAATCTTTGTGGGCTCATGCATCACAACATTCCTAAAGATCATCACAATCAAATGTATAGGTGCGAGTCTATAAACGACAAACACACAGACATTAATGTTTTTATATACATGTATGTTACAAAAACCCTACTGTTCCTGCAAGGGGCATAATCAGAGCCAATGTTCAATTGAAATATTGCATCTCATTTGTACTACAGTTCAACTTAAAAATGTGTGTAAAATACTACATAGTAAATCTATGTAGTATTACACATTTTTAAGTCAGTCATTTTAATTGTGAAACTTTTTACAGTTGGTTGAGCCTACTGTGACCATCCGTGCACGACATGCTGACCATGGACTTCTGTCATCTCTCTTCCCCAAGGCCCAGGAGAACTACAAATCTAAAATTCATAAGGATGTGCAACTCCAGCTTGATACAGATAACTTCCTAGCCCCCGACACATGTGGTGGTGTGGAGCTGATTGCTAACAGGGGACGTATCAAGGTGATTTTTTTTTATTATAGTATATGGAGGTAAACAAGCAGTCAGAGCCATTTTCATGATATAGCCCATAGACATCCACATTAAGGTTATTCAGATTGCATTACATTCTTTCTTCCCCCTCCTCCAAGGGCCAAAACATTTGTAGTAGATTGTATTCATAAGTATAGATGTTTTGATTCCAATCTTATGCACTTGCTTAAAAATTTATTCATTTTTCATGTGTATTTGAGTTGTGAATATTATCTATCCAGCAAATTATAAATTATTTATAGTACACTATTCCCATACTAAAAGATTGATAAATGATTTATGAAGGTGAGGGCAGCGGGCCTAGTTTCGATCTCGAGTCTTGAGCATGTCTTTAAAATATAATTTTCCAATCTTCCTGTACATTTAATTTATTTAATATTACTTGATTTTGCCTTAAATAAAATGTTGTTAGCTAAAAATTGTAACAGCCATAGTCATGGCTGAATGTAAAGTATATTATTGTTGTCTGTCAGTCTGCCATTGGCACATCTTAAAACCCTATTCTCGGGAATGTGTGGAAGAATCAAACTAAAATTCATGTACAATACAGATGTTTGTGCAGATATTTTGTATAAAAACACATGTTACTTGAAACCTATAGAATACTTCCTGTGATACATAATATGTACAGGTGCCCACAAAGTTTGACACAAACAAGCAACTTATATAGATCGTAAAACGCTTGTACTTCTAGTAATAGCAAACTTTCAGTGTGTGAGCTTTTTTGTAAATGGAAAAATATTTACAACTTCATTTAAGTCTAGTTAGAATGAATTTAGATTTTTCACCTGTTCTTATATTTAATTTCAGATTAACAACACTCTTGAGTCCCGTCTGGAGCTGATTGCACAGCAGCTGCTGCCAGAGATCCGTACTGCCCTGTTTGGCCGTAACCCCAACCGTAAATTCAACGACTAAACATAGTCAATATCATTCACTTGTTACTACTAACAATATATTTAAAGTTTCAATATTATATGTAGTAATTATAATAATATTACACTAAGTGTTTTCCTTTGGCTAATTATATAATAATGCGTACAATTTTTTGCTGTTTAGAATGTATAATGAAAGTTAAGTCGCCAGAAACCTATGTGTGATCATGTGAATTTTTTGATTCCTGGACTGCAAATAACAATGTACATTAGTTTCGTCTGCTACGTTAAGATTTATTTTGAAGTAAAATATTTTATTTGAACAATTCATTCTAGTAGCCTATATATGTATTAGATGTAGCTTATAGGGTTTAAAAGCTTTGTATCTAAGGGTTCAATAAGATATCTATGTAACCAGATTGCATATATATAGTCAACTTTGTCAGAGATAGAATATCTACAGTATTATATAATAGCACGAAATGTTGCATATAGTAAATGTTACCAGTTAAATCTGCTCGTATCTGTCTGTCTGTAACGCTAAGGAATCCTTGATGACTTCAAAGGCTACGGTATGACAGCAGCATCCTACGCTGTCTCCACTGAAATCAATAGATTTAACTGGAAGCAGTGTAGTGTCATGCCTACCTTTCAGTCGCAAAACACATTCCTTGCATGTTTTGTTCCAGCAATTGTTTTTAAGGGCCTGCTTCTGTAAGAAGGGTATTCAATCGCTCCATAAATTTTATAATCTATACAATTCCCATTATGGCACTGTTAAAATTCTTATGTAAATATATAGATGTGTTAAAACAGATTTTTATTTAATTCCCCATCTATTTGTAATGTTTGCTTTTTGAGATTATTTCAAACTAGCAGTATTTATCTCAAATTTTCAAATTAAAGATTCATAACTTATAAAACCCGCGAAAACGCTTCTTTATGCAAAATAGCGTCTTGGGTCGTATAACGTATTAGCTTTGTAGCGTTCCGAAAATTACTGCCAGTACTACTTAGAACTTTTTTGTTGTTGTCAGTTGACAAATCCATAAGTTGAGCTAGAAATTTGACAAGTGGCTAGTACTATGAATTAATGAAATACATATATATACTTTATTGTGCATATTACAGAATACTGAAAAAAATAGGTTACATTTTAAAGTAATTAACTAGTACTGTCAGTAGATTCGATTTTATAATCGAGAGCGTGTTGAATGATCGGAGGTCGCGTCGCACAAGCTTTCTTATGGTTTTGTTGCGAGCCTGGCTTACCGACGAAGCTGGCGATGGGTCTGTGCGTCTCT
>LUGF01041873.1:190845-209291 GCA_001625245.1 Calycopis cecrops
ATAGGATAGTTTTTATCCCGAAAGGATGTGCCTGTGGGATGCCATGGTATGATTTTCTATTTTCCACGGAATCGAAATTTACGCGGGTGAAACCGCGGGGCGCAGCTGGTTGTCTATACTTCCTTTTGTTAGAGAGATTTATTTATAAAAAGGAAATACTTTGTTTGTATGTATGTACCAAACCCGGGGTCGCCAGAGCTTAATGGTCGCCGCACACTTATCAACTCGGAAAGGGATCGTAAACGCCTCGCCTAGAAAAGCGAAGAAGATACGTTTTCTATTAGTGTGCGCTGCAGTATGAAGTTTCATACAAAGAATACTGACCGGCTCGAGGTGATACGGTTACGATCCCTTTCCGAATTGATAAGTGTGCGGCGACCATAATCCGGCACTGGTTAGCAGTAGGATGAGATGTCAGGTTTGTTTGTATTTTTAGGTAGGTTAGGTTTTTAGTGTATGTTGTTTGTATACAACCAAAATCTTTCCTTATTATAAAAAAAGAATAAAATCCATTGAATCGAATTGATTAAAAAGCCTCTGAATCGATTTAAACTATTCTCTCTGCTATAATTCACTAAAAGATACTTCATTATCAGGTTATGTACAATATCAGTACCTACCAATTTTTATTTTTGACACCCAACGAAGTAAAAAAAAATAGTCGCCCGGATCGAGTATTTTTTTTAAGGTCGGTAAGGTAAGGCAAACGCGCAGTCTGAGCCATTTTCATGACTACCGACGCCCATAGATATCCGCATAGAGGCTGTACAGATGCGCTGCCCTCCTTTCTCCTCCCACCTCCATGGGCCACCAGCTACTTACACACTGCACGATACGCGACAGCACAGCTGTCACTTTAAGGCGGTCTCGTGAAAGCGAGAGGTACCTGCTCATGCCGGCCCAATTCGGCTGCATGCAAGCATGCAGTGTGGCACTACCTCTTACGAAAATAGTAGCTACCAGTGGCTAGTAAATAATTACATGTATTATAGGTAAAGAGGCAGTCTCTTAAGAACCAGAGGTTCTTTATTTATTTATTTATAATATTTATTTAGAGGACGCATTACGCGTGTCCGTGTGTCACCAGGATCGACAGCGGCAACCACTGACCATTTCATGTGGTCGCCCGGAGACAGTCTCCAATAAAAATATCAACTTTAAGTATTTTTTACTAACTTTAATCAATTTTCCTCGCCCATTTCAAGGTACCATGGGGAAGGAAGTTGACGGCGAGGTGGACTTGGACCAAGGTTCCCTGTATTTGATCACGCAGGAAAATTACCTCCATCCATCGACGGTGTTGAAACCGGTGTCCGTGTCTAACGGCATTGCCTGGACATCTGACAACAGCTACATGTTCTACATTGATTCGCCTACGAGAAACATTGACGTCTTCAATTTCGACCTCAACAAGGGAACTATACGTAAGTGTCAAGTGCTCAATATGATCTGCTGTAGGTACTGTCATACTTAGATCTAAGCATAGGTTCATATTATTAAAAAAAATGAGGAGGTACCTCTCGCTTACACGAGACTGGCGTATAGTGACAGCTGTGCTGTCGCGTTTCATGCGGTGTGTAAGTAGCCGGTGGCCCATGGAGGTGGGAAGAGAAAGGAGGGCAGCGCATCTGTATAGCTTCTATGCAGATGTTTGTGGGTGTCGGTAGTCATGAAAATGGCTCCGGCTGCTCGTTTGCCCTCCTATATCATAAAAAAAAAAAAAAATTGCGGAAAGATTTCACTAGTAAACACTTAACAGCACTAAGATAGCAAGGTCCAAACATTTGCCAATGACAAAATTTTACAGACATTATATAACATACGGTTACAACTTATCGTTATATTTTCTATTCCACGGAATTTCGACATAAGTAGATATGACCTTTTTCTTGTTTGTTGCCTCATAGTAGCGTACATTTTACATGAAAAAGCATGACTCATTGTCACGTTCCGCAGAAACGTCGGACGAGCGATGGCGGGGCAGTGGGCACGTTTTCTTTACAGGACTTTACAGACAATTTTCTAATTAATTTTATAACTTTTAATGTAAAATTATAACGATATACTTTACTTTACAGGTAACAGGAGAACACTGTTTAGTTTTAAAGCCAACAATATAACTGGGGTGCCAGATGGTATGACCATCGACACAGATGGAAACCTATGGATAGCTTGCTTCAACGGTGGTCAGGTAACCAGTGATCTCTTGATTTTGATACAATGATATCTTACGTTAAAACTGTAGTTGGTAAACTTAAGATCATGGTTCAAGCAATCGGCAAATAGGGGTATACGAGCAATCCGAGCCATTTTCATGACGACCGACGCCCATAGATATAAATTATAAGGTTATGCAGGTGCGTTGCTCTCCTTTCTCCTCCCTCCTCCATGGGACCATCGGATACTTACACACCGTAAAACGCGACAAAGTAGCTGCCACTTACGCCGGTATCGTGTAAGGGTCAATTCACACCAAAAGCGCGGCGTAGGGCAGCGAAGCGGAGCGCACTTTCAGTGTCATATGAATTTAAACTTTATTTTTATTGCTATAGTACTTATTATCGAATTCTCGCGACTTCCGCGCGGATTCCAGCAACTGTTCGAGCAGTCGCGGGAATCCGTGCGTCTCATTCGAGTTTCTTATGCGATAATAAGTATTATTGAAATTATTATAAAGTTGAAATTCATATGACACATAAACTGCGCTCCGCTTCGCTGCCCTTCGCCGCGCTTTTGGTGTGAATTGACCCTAATTGGCCTATTTGATTTCCACGATTCCGAACGATATATTTACGCTTTTGACTGTTGTTATAACTAGACATAAATGTTAATTCCAGGTGATCAAAGTGGACTCAAGGGCTGGTAAACTTCTGGAGCAACACCGGCTCCCAGCCAGCAAAGTGACCTCCGTGATGTGGGGCGGCCTCGACTACTCCACGCTGTTCGTGACCACCAGCAGGGTGGGACTCACAAACCTGGAGCTGACCAAAGAACCAGAGGCCGGATCGCTGTTCGCAATCGAGAAGACCGGCTGCAGAGGCCTCCCTCAGAACCAGTTTGTGTTCGCCAACGCTGATAAATACTAGTCTATTAAAATGATAACGAAACAAGTTATTTAAAAATGTTTTTTTTTAGAATAGCTAAGGGGCAAATGAAGTCAATGACCTCGATCGACGCCCATAGGTATTTACGATTGTTATGCTAATGATTCTAATAATGTGGATGAATGTAGGTACTGTGTACAGAACACTGGAACCTAAACATGTTGGTATCTGATAATTTCAAGTGCCCACAAATGACTAGTCTATTGAAGATTCTTCATTGGGCGTAAAAACAAAAAAGGCAAAGTACCTACCTACCAAATGAGATGCATGTATGCTTATAGGTACCTACCTAATTGGTGACGACGTGTCTTTGATAACTTTCACTACGAGTCTCTCTCTCTCACTCGACTGCCTTGTGGTCTAGTGGTAAGCGTGTTCAACCACAGACGTGAGGTCCTGGGTTCGAATCCCGGGTCGGACCAAAAATTGTTATTGGGATTTTTCAATTTCTAATAACAGTCCGGAGTCAGGAAGTTGGCGGTGATACACCCCCGTGCCTCGGAGGGTACGTTAAGCCGTCGGTCTTGCGCCTGATTTCTCTCCGCTCGTGTCGGATTGCCGTCCCATCGGAATATGAGAGTGAGGGAATAGAGAGTGCCCTTGTGTCTGCGCGCACACTCGGCACACTTGTGCACTATAATATATACTGCGCATCTGGCTCGTCTCTATAGAGACGGTCGCCGTAGCCGAAATCGGCTAGGACGATATTATTATTAAATTTCACTATTAGACTATGAACTATCCCCTTTTTTCAGGACGTGTTAATTTATTTTATTAAATAAACATACAAAGGTCATCATTCAAATTGGGCCTTTTTCGAAAAAGCCGGCCAACAGAAATTTGTTGTGCAGATGCTTAGAAATAATCATAAGGAACAACTTTTACTATGGCAATAAAGCTGAAATCTCAAAACTAAACTTTTTATAAGTGTTTGAAAAACCAACATTTTCGTCAAACAAACACAATGAACAATAAGTAACAATAAGCTCTTCTAAGGGATTATGTGCCATCTCGTCTCGGATTCGACCACATGTCTCGTGAGGAAGTAGCACAGAGGAACCTTATGATCCCTGAACATCTTTTTGGTAATCCAGAGAGTCCAGTAGAAGAAAGGAGGGCGATTTCTATTATAGATGGTACATACATAGGTATACCATCAAAAAAGCTCTAACTACTTTTTTCAAAGGAAAAGCTATAGCAACCACAAGTTTCGTATTTTATTAAAACCTTTTTTATATGTCTGTTGCGATGGACACATCATCGAGGTGTCAGGACCACATGCTGCATCGACCTCCGATGCTGTCATTTTAAAATTGGCCTTAAATGAAGGTGTTATAAACTGGATGATATTTTTATAGTAGACCGTGGTTTTAGAGACGTAAAAGCATCTTGTATGTGTAGCATCATTTTTTATCTTTCGACATTGTACCAATTTTTACTTATCGACGATGTACCTACCGTAATATCTATATAAAATATGAGCCATTGGACCCTCATAACAAGTCAGATAATGAATTTCTAGCTTTTCTGCCATAATAAAAGTTGCTAGTAATGGCGAGTTCTAACGTTTTATAGTCAAATATTTCTTTGGCCGGCACTTTGGGAAAAGGCCCAAAAATGTATGAAGCTTGAATGATGTCCTTTAGTTTTTTTCCTAGAAAGCTTAGCGTTAGTGCTTATTAGGTACTTACACCAGAGTTTTCTATTGTCGCGTTTTTTTATGGAACCAAGCCCTACTCGTGTATTTCAGTTGATAAGGTGTTTAATGAAACAAATGAAACAAACGTCGATCAACGTAACTTGGTCTGTTATCGTACATCGTACTGCTCCAATAAGGCTACAAAATTTGCATTTCGTAAAACAATTGATAATTTGCTAACGAAAAAGTTATTGTATTGCAAATAATGATACTGGGTTTAACTTTTTCTATGGTAACTGTAGAAAATGTGTAAGTAGGTATAATTTGTCTGCAATGCAGCAATGGCGTTTCATAGTAGGTATAAGGTAATAAACGAGAGACAACGCATTATTTATATGCATGGGTTACCTTTGTTCCTCTTTTCAACGGGCCACCGGAAATAATACTTTTTTAAACCTTGCAATAACCTAGGATATTTTATCATCTAAATCAATAATATGTGTTGGTTTTAAATTGAAGATACCTCATCATTTTTCTTGTAATAATTAGTATTTTTATATAAACATTGCACTAAGGATTTCACATTTGTAACTTATACTCGTACCTACTGAAGTGGATACAACAGAGTTTCACAATAATTTCAAGATCATCCAGTAAGAGACAGCTCATTGTTTTAATACCCAAGAACATTTTCTTAAAATTTTTTTTTTACTTTGGAGAGAATGATGAATGAGAATGATACCATTATTAAAAAGGGCAAAGAGCAAAAGGGTACTAATTGTTGTTAAAAAAAAGAGTTATAACTAGTAACTTGATTGATTTTAGATCCCTGATCATAGATACTGGTAAAAACAGCACCTATACAAGTAAGTAATGGTCTAGTCATTGATCAGCAGTTGAAGTTTTTTGTAATCAGTAGGAACATATCCCTCTTTTCAACCACGTCCATGCTAGAAGTGTTGTAATCTATGAATTTTAACAGATTACAGGTCACCATTTATAAAATCACTCTGCTCAGGGATATATGATGTTGGGAAACCGTGATATTATATTAATTTATCAACATCATCAACATCATCAGCTGAAGGACTGCCTCATAGAACATATTTAGTATAGATATTATATAATACAGATTACATTCAAAGATTTTGTGAACAAACAATACATTTAAGGAATATTTTATATCATCTCTACTGCCATATTTATAATTGGAGTTTAGAAGAATAATTAGGGACGAATTTTGTATTATGTTAAGATGTCTGAACATTTAACTATAAATAGGGCATATATGGTTAACATCCTAAAACTTAGGAAATAATAAAAAAAAAATAATAATAAAAAATAATAAATATGACTTTGTAATTTATATGAACATAAATTTAATTTAGATATACGATTTCGCACTAACCGGTATATTAAAATCTTATTACGAATAGAAACAAAGCGGTTAGCTTAGTGACTAAAGGGTTAAGAATCACAGAGTAAAACATCAGTTTACAATAATTCACTGTGATCAGAAAGTTAAAAACTGATAAATGTATGGTACTGAATGCATTTATTACGTAGTATTTGTAAAATCAATAAAACCTTGTGGAGGATTAAATCACAATATTCACGGATTACTCACAAAGTTATGAAATTCTACGTAATCAATAATTTTTAATACGTATTGATCAGCTGATCACAAACCGGCTGACAGATGAAACTTGAAAGTCCTTGAAACCAAAATACATTTGACATTACCTACCTATCTATTTTTGTTTCCGGTATTGATAAAACGTCAAAACTTAGTACGTGGCTGTAGTGTTGTAAACACATCAGATATTGATTGCTGGTATCGGGTATCGATTTAAATATCGAATAGATATAATTTATTTATATACCTATACAAAAAATTTGTTGTGTATTGCAAATTTTATTTTCATCATCATTATCAACTTTAATTAGTCCATTGCTTACGACCTACTCCTTTAATGCAAATCTAAACGTCCTGTCTCTTAGTACTCGCATCACATGTATCAGGTAACAAGCACATGAATAATTAATTAATAATTAACATAAAATAAAAATAGTTCAATCCATTAAGAATCTCCAAACATGACATGACATAGTCATGTACATGGACTTTTGCGCCACAAAATCTCACCTAGATAGCATTTGCATTATAACGACGAGACTAGGTTTAGTCTAGAAAGGAAGAATGACCTGCCATTCTCCTGCAGATGGTAGAGATTAATCTCGATATGAGAATATTTTTAATAGCCAGTTTATATTATTGTGACCAGAGAGACCAAGGGGTCCCATATCCTTCAAGCTGCTGTGTCTTCGGGGCAGCTTGTACTAGTGCTAGTTAAATTGCACGGCACGAATGTACAAAAGTATAAAATTCAAGGAGAGGATCATGTCCGGGAGGGCCATGTCGCCTTCACCATTTGAACCTTCAACCATGTGAAATATCTAACCAATACGGTGATGTTATTTCAGCTAGGCAAATAGTGAATCCACTATTTAGCCCACCATTGGGTAATTAGTCCCTACTCTAAAAATATCGTTCGGACTGTTCGTAGTCGAACATGTTATCTGACTTTAATATTCGGCTTGTGGTCTGTAGTACAGGAATAAAACGAGTTTAATCTTTAATGAAATTTTTTTCCTTTTATTTCAACATAATATGTTTGTGCATAAGGTTTTTTCCTTGTTAGATTGACGACAGTATGACTAACTGCAAAAGCTGTTGAAGTAGACAATATACTTAATATGTAAAAGGCAGCGACAAAAAGAAAGCAATAAAAGATTTGAATACTTTATTTTATTGAAAAATATACTAGAAATAAATATTTCAGGAACTAGGATCAAGGAAGCATTTGACAGCTATAAAAGTATTGCTAATCGTTAGTTATAGTATTAGGTACTCGTATACAAGGTTGATAAAAGCGAGAGGCATTAAATGAAATCACATATTTAGTGTATCATTTTCAGGCTACACAACAAAAAAACAGTTTAATCGGAGCAATAGTTTAGCCACATGAATTTTTTAAAGTTTTTTCTCACTCCGTACACGCTGTATCCTCAGCTGATCGAGAGCCCGGCTGCTCTCAGTCCGCCGCGCCGGGGTCATTTACCCCGTGCGAGGTGTAGCCGCCCGGTACAAAGCATGATTACATTTTTTCGCTATTTAACTTGTTTGAAAAGAGTATTTTCGTATCCTTGTTGTAAACTTTTTTAATAGTTTCAGATTAACTGTAGGCACTTATAGTATAATATGTAGTTTAATTTAATGCCTCTCGCTTGTATCAACGTTGTATATAACAACAAAGCGCGATCAAAATCTGGACAAATTATCTTTATGCTCATGGGGCCCCCGGACGGACTGAGTTGCCTTGTTAGCTTCAACACACTAGCGACTATTATGTTGATGTGTGTGTATCAAATGATGTAAGATTATTCCAGGCTATCACGACTCTGTTAGGTAGATAATACTTTCTAGATGTTTTTTGTATGTAACCATGATGTATAGGTAGGTATAATCTAACTGCCTGTGATGTGTCTGTGTTATGACGAAGAAAGTGATATGAATCACACAATGATAAGTACTTATATTTATTTGTATTTCTATTTAGTAGATAAGTAATCACTAAACAAAACTTATTGACGTTTATTAAATGTACATTTCACTTGTTATTTTCAACTGGTGAGATTTCTTTTGTTGAGTGCCGATTTAATAACATTATCACACTGGTGCAATTTCCATTTTTTTATAGTTTATCTGCTGTAATTTTGCAGTAAGAGGTAGTGTCACACTGCATGCTTGCACGCAGCTGAGTTGGGCCGGTACGACCGGGGAGGCACCTCTCTCTTATATGAGACAGGCGTAAAGGGAAAGCGGGGCTGTCGTGTTTCGTGCGGCGTGTAAGTAACCGGTGGCACATGGAGGTGGGAGGAGAAAGGAGGACAGCACATCTGTATAGTCTCTATGAAGATGTCTATGGGCGTCGGTAGTCATGAAAATGACTCCGACTGTTCGTTTGCCCCACTATATCATAAAAAAATGTTTTTTTTTTAATTTAAACGAGCAAGCTCTGTCTTTAAGATCGACATCCACGGGAACGCAACGAAGATATATGCAGCTGACTTTCCCTTCTAAAAGACAGAAATGTATGTGCATTTTTCGACAAAACAACACAATGAACTACTGGAAACTCACTCACTGCACGAAACGCGACAGTATAGCTAATCCTGGTATAATGTAGGTGAGAGGTTTTGGCCTCTCACCCAGGGGTTAGGATGGGAACCTGACCCCATTGCACGGTTCCATCGTGGAGTAAGGGACTGTTCAAAGGCAGCCGGACAGTCCCTAAGGAGGAAGAGTCTGGCCTTCTCACCGAGGCCAGCCTGTCGCTGGAGGCGCCCTGTTGCTTTTAGATCTGGGGCCCTCCAATCATAGCGGATGTAGGCACCCGCAGGGGTTTAGTCGGTAGGGGCGTACCAAACGCCGAGCCCGACACAGGCCCGGTTTCAGAGCCACCCAGGCTCCCGGGTATCGTGCGTAAATGCATTCCCCTGCGAAAACAAAAAAAAAAAAAAAGGTGAGAGGTTTTGGCACTACGCTTGACGCAAGACTTGCAAAAATTTTTAATTTCCCATGAGAATGAAAGTACACAGATGTAGAGTTTACACATATCTCATAGAATATGATTTACAACTATATCGCAATAGGTAATTGGTACCTATATCTTATAATGAGACCTAACCAAACTGTGGTAGACCAAATAGTTCTGGTTTAAATTCTTCCAAGCTGTTTAGTACGAGAGTGGCTTCTCTTGTGAGACTCCTGTCCAAGTCTTTGTCTGGTATCATGATGACCTGCATCCCTGCTGCAACTGCAGCCTTTACACCGTTGACTGAATCTTCGAAGACCAGACACTGGGAAAGATTAATTATATTTTATTTTTTATTCTTATTTGTCACAAAATCCAATTTTTCAAAAATTTGTAGGTAGGTTAAGTTAAGTAGACGGTACAGACAACCTGCGTGACAGATTGTGTGTTTGTATGTGAGTTTAAAAAAAGTATTTTATTATAAATTATTCATAGCAGATGAAATGGGTTGCGTCAATGAAGTAGCATCACTTCCACATATTAGAATGGCGTGAAGCGAAAGCGACGAAGTCATGCGGTTGGTGGAGATTTGTTTGGTCAGAATGTTATTTATCATAAAAAATAAAAGAAAATTGATACCTGTTCAGGTTTAGGTTCGTCTGAAAACTCTGATGCTGCTACTAAAAATATGTCAGGGCTAGGTTTACCCTTTTCAACTGCAGGATGCGATGTGCCTAATACTTTATGGCTTAGCAACGAAAACAATTCCGTGTGAAGTTTGTCGACTTTTCTGTGATACCCGTCCGGATGAGACGCTGTGCCCAAGGCCATGGGAACATTCGTTGCATGTAAATGCTCAATCAGTTTCTTGGCTCCTGAAAATATTTAAATATAAAAATTGATAGCACACACGTTTGGTCCTAGTAATAATAAAAATGCAAATATTGGCAGATAAGAAATAATCATTGTTCTTTCACACAAAAACTATGAAACGGATTTTGATAAATTTTGCCACAAATATAAATTATTAATTTATGATCAGGAATAAGTTTACTTTTTAAATGCTAGTTAAATAATAGTTCCCGTGGGATATATTTTACGGGGATCTTTAGCCGTTGAGCACAGACATGTGATGAGATTTTTTTTTAAACTATACACGTTTATCTTAAAGTAAAGAATGTACTTGGAGAAATAAACTCGCACTATATGAGGAAGTTGTTAAGTTACTTGATAAGAATTATGATAACCGCAAACAACATCACTCTTGAAATCAAGGGCACGTTGTTCTCATGTTGTTGTCACGATGTGTTGTCATGACGCCTAATTTAATAAATATTTTTTTAAATTAAAAATACCGCCAAGATTTTCTAATCTTTACGAAAACACTATTCAGAAATTTACTGAATCTTTTGGAAATAAAGAAATTCATCTATCTCAAAAGCCTGCATGTCAATATGGCTCTTTACTTGAAGAGCCCTAGGTGGCATATAGAAATAAATACTGATGACGGCAATGTACGGTAAGAAATTTTCCATGAAATGCACAGTTTAGGACATGGGTACATTGTAGTTAGGAGGTAACTTAGAATTCAGACTCGGTGTCCGAAATTTGATGTCTAATAGTTTGAACTCAAACAACTCCAAAGAACAGTAGTAGAAGTATTGCCATCATCTCTCTCTCTCTCTATTCTCTGTCTCATCTAATCTCTTTACTATACGAGATAAATAAGACTATGAAGCGAAAGATTTATTTAAAAAAAAAAAAATATTCCACCAAATGCAGAACTTCAGACCGATTTGCAAGGACCAACTAGTCTATTTTCAGTGCTATAAATTGTAATCTGTAACGTTTTGTCTAGGACTTGGCAAGTAAATACTTTCTTTCTTCTAAAAGACAACAAATAAATAAATAGTCAAAAATTAGCAAGTCTAATTTAGTAAAAATTAATCAAATTCTCTAGCTAGACTAGACTAGACTCCAGCCCATAAATCACCTTGATGCAATCAATACTTTGACGCTTGTTGTATAAACATGCGCGGTCAAAATAATCTTAATGAATCTATGCAAACTGTCCCCATGACCCCTCATAGAATCCCATGACCGCGGTTCCCAGATACGCGTCCCGGGCTAAAGGTAAAGCCACCCCTAATCAAAAGACTAGACTAAACTAGACTTTCTCATATATAAAAATTAAAAAAAAATACAAGTTAATGTACCTGGCATTAATTGGGTGTTAGGTAATACTGATTCGAGTAATTCCTCACATTGGTCCATAAAATTTTCCGGTGTTATAGGCAGCCCCAAGCCATTAACAACTATATTTGATGAATCAACAAAAGTTGTTCCCATTACTTCATTTTTTAAATTATCATCATATTGCTTTCCATATCTAGCTGCAATCTCTTTATATACATCGAAATAAGTTGTTTCGGAATCTGCAATTGTGCAAAAATTACAATTTTACAAATAATATTGTAGGAGGTACTGCATGCTTGCATGCAACCGAATTGGGCCTGCACGACCGGGGAGGTACTTCTACGCGAGACTGGCGTAAAGTGACAGCTGTGCTGTCGCGTTTCGTAAGTTGTGTAAGTAGCCGGTGGCCCATGGAGGTGAGAGGTGAAAGTAGGACAGCGTATCTGTATAGCATCCATGCAGATGTCTTTGGTGTCAGTAGTCAGTAAATGACTCCGACTGCTCGATTGCATTGCACCCCTATACCATAAAAAAATATTATAGCACCACTTAAATTTTAATTATTATATTTACTTACTTACCTAATAATAATCCATCTAGATCAAATATAACGTGTGTAACAGGTTTTAAGCCCATATTCTTTAATGTTTCTTAACAAAATTTAATCAAAACAAATTTAGATTCAAATTTGATTCTACGCAACACAACTTTGCACTAACTGCTTTTAAAAATACACTCTACACCACACTAATGACTTATTGCTCATTCAACTCTACAGAAAACACTGAATATAAATACAAGCACAACCTGTGTAGTAGTTAAAAAAACCAGCAAAGTGCGAGTCGGACTTACACACCGATAGTTACGTACCAACGCAACGGTACGAGTATTGTACAATCATGTGCGATCGCAAAGAATAAATGAATTATATATATTATTGAACCGTATGTTAAACACAATATATTGTTCTGGATTTTCCTTACAATCTTGAGAAAAGATTAACTGTCAGTCTATAGACGAACAACAAAGTTATATTATGGTATATCCGTTTTTCCATATGATGTACGAAACCCTAAAATGCACGAAATAGGTATTTAAAATTCTGCCAAGTTTATCTCTTTGATTATATAATAGAAGACGTAGAAACGTACTCAGTGACAGTAGTGATCTAATTATATCAGGAATTTACAACACTATTGCCACGGAGTACATTTTGACGTTTAAGTTGGACTGTATTTTAAACGTCAAAACGTACTACGTGGCAGTCCAGTGTCCGTAGGGTATATGTATTCTGTGGTGGCAGTAGTGTTGTAAATTATGCTTGTTATGGTTTTTGTTGCTGGTGAAATGCAATAAAAATGTTTCTATTCGAGATAGATATATTATTAAAAGATATTTAAAAGCTAGCTAGCTATACTTAGCATATCAGAATAGAGTAACAAAGAAAGCGGACTATTTTTCATAATATTTATTTACAACTTGAGGATTCACAGCTTATTAAATTGAAATGATTCAAGGTGAACCAAAATGAATTAATTTAATATTTAGTGGTTATTCGTGATACACCAATTCTAAGTATGCACAATCCTAGTTTGTACATTACTTTTGAGCACCGTGTACTTATTTACAATCAGTAACTAGAGGAATATATTTATCTGGATGTGATAATTGAGACGCAATTTACATATTAATATAATATAATATATTTTTTTGCCTTTTAACTGTTGGTGACGTGATGACTGTGCTATTGGAATTCGTAGGGTTTGCGACTGTGGATAGCTTTTTCGGGAATGGGATAAATGGGGAAATTAAATAGTATACGTGAACCACCCGCCAGTGGTGGAGGGGGGGTCCGAGCCCCCCAGCCATGATAGTTCAGAGCTCTTCTAGCTCAAGACCCGTGTCGGCCACTTTTTAGCTACCGCACGTGAGCTGCTCCCCTCCGTCAGAGGGGGGGAAAGAAGGACACCCGCTGTCCTCCTGGCCAAGATAATAATAGTATAACCTATTAATCGCAATATTCCGGTTTGCCTCCTCCCAGATTAGCTGAGAAAGAAGGGGGGGTCTGCACCCCCATCGACCACAAATTACAGAGGCTCGAGCTACCTTAGGGCACTCGCCTCTCATACAGATGAAGCTACACTGGGCCTTCAGTCTGCTAGCGTAGAATCGATCTAAAAAAAAAAGTATACGTGACATTTCGATGAGACCGTCGCGTCGGTAGGTGCACTAATAAATGCACTAATGAAAATATATATATATAATTTTAGTCTTTTTATCATAGATAATTCACTTACTCCGATATGCTTTGATACCGATACCAATACTAAAATAAAAATGATACTGTTAAAAATTCAAACTATCCAAGAAATAATATAAGAATCAGAGGGTTTAATAACAACTCATGTTACATATAAAATATTTAATCGTAATTATATTCGATAACAAAACAGAGATCAGAACACTAATTATTTTTATTAAAGAGATTCAGGGAACACAACGATCTTAGAATATTCGGGGCAAGGTTATTCCGTTAACCCGTTTAAATTAGTTCCTTCGCCATCTCTAGAGATCTAATCAGTGAAAATATTATTTCTAGTGCGAGAGAAGTCCACTAGGGAAATTAAAAATCAATATATCGACTAAATTAACATTACTGATAAATACTGATACCCGTGTATCAGATGCTTCAGTTTCTTTTGGAAACATTTACTATATTCACTATACAGTTATAGTTACAATATTATCCGGTATGTATTTATAACATACTACATATATTGTACATACATATTTATACATTATAAGCCGTTCTGCAAGACCTTGGCCATGGCCGTGGTTATCGGCGCTACAGCACGTTGTACGTAACAATTCCGGTCTCTAGCTATCTTTGTCATAGAGAAGGTACAATGGCTTTTAAGAGTATATAGTACTCCTTTAATGACGCTATGCGTTCCTACAATGCTATGAGTATTTAAATTGAATCTAATCAAACTTAGGTAGACCGAATAGTTCTGGTTTAAATTCATCTAAACTGTTTAGTACGAGAGTGGCTTCTCTGGTGAGGCTCTTGTCCAAGTTCTTGTCCGGTACCATGACGACCTGCATGCCTGCTGCAAGAGCAGCCTTTACACCGCTGACGGAATCTTCGAAGACCAAACACTGAAAAAGAATATGAATATTTTTAGTAAGAGGTAGCGCCGCGTAGAATTGCCGTCACGACCAGGGAGGTACCTCTCGCTTACACGATACCGGCGTAAAGTGACAAATGTGTTATCGCGTTTCGTGCGGTAAGTAGTCGGTGGCCCATGTGGGAGGGAGGAGGACGGATGGCAACTCATCTGTATAGCCTCAGTGCGGATGTCTATGGGCGTTAGTAGTCATTAAAATAGATCCAACTGCTCGTTTGCCCCTTTATACTATAATAAAAATATATTAAAATAATAAATTAAGCGGTAATGCTTTTTCTGTATTTTAATTAAATGAGGCTAACGGAGAAGATTCTTCTCAAATAGGTAAAATAGATATCTGTAGTCGTATTTTTCGTACGACAATCATAGGTCATTTTAGTGCACACGGGTGTGCGCCAGAACAAGCAGTACAGAGGCGTCACTAAAGAGCGATCAGATTCCTCTACTCCGATAGAACAGTAGTCCGACACGACAGGACATAAATCAGACGCAGGACCGACCAGTTAACTGTTAACAGGTTCTTCGAGGCATGACGGTTGTAACGGTGGTATTGGAAATAAGCTGGATATATTCATTGCTTACTTATGAAAAGTAGTCACCTGGCTTTTTTTATGCGAAACACTATTGTTTCCACAGCTTTTTATTACACACGACGGCATCTCGAATTACGTGTATTTTGTAAAAATTGTCAAACATGACAACGTTACCGGCATACTATGGTACAAAGTCAGCTTACTCTGGGATTTTAGCTATTGTATGAAGAGACTCCGTCCGCCTTTTTTTTAACGGCCTTGATTATGGATATATCCCAAAAATAATACAACAGCACTGGAAAAATATTGTTCTTTTGGTATATCAGTATTATTATTAAAAATAAATATGTATGACTCAATTACAATTGTTTTGGTATCAATTGCCCTTTTCTAGCTTCAATTATGTATCACAAATAACTTTATATCAAAGAAAAATATATCCATTTTTATTGTTTTCTCATTTTTTCCGCTTCAATTCTTTACATCTGATTGAACGAGACTTATTTTTGTTGAATTATTTTTAGCATCGTCTGATTTAGTTTCATGTCACAGGCAGACTGAAATATGAATCTAAATTGTTTCATAACGAAATACGACGGCGGGTTTGATGCGGACTTTATGCCGGGTCGCAGGTTCGAGTCCTGCCCAATTTGAGTAATAGAGTCGGAGTGAAATGGCTCCGACTGCTCGTTTGCCCACTAAACGACGCTGAAAGCTTGCGAAGACATTGGTGTTCTGAAAGAGATTTCGCGAACATATCCGCGGGCCAGAGATAGTCGATAATAATTTACCTTCACCTCGAGATATCGCTAGAGATTTAAAAATTCTCTCTCCGCCCGCAGCTTTGCCAGCAGATAAGTGAAGGAGCTTTAAGCTCGGCTATTTACTTAAGTGCCCGCAGCTTTTATATCTCGGATAGTTCGCTGCTGAAAGCTAAAGAAGAGCTTACCTTTTTACTTTACCTTTTTATATGGTTTTGTATTCGCCCTCCTCTTTAAGTTTACTGCTTTAAATTTGCTAAGGGATGGTTTTTGAAGAAAAACTTCTTTACGCGCGCTTGATTTGGGGATTAAGGTGATGAATGTGGACGAGATCGTTATGAAAAGTGTGATCCTTCCCCGATCACGCGAACGATAGTGGAGAGGTTAGTGAGAAGCGAGAGAAGTTAGTGAAGACAGAAAAGGAGAGAGTTACGTTTCTTATATTATGACGAGCAAGAAAGAGCAGTGCGCACATTTTCTTTCTCTATCCCTCTCATAGTTATATCTCGTGTATGAAGTTTTACTTGTCTTAGTACACTTACTAGTTTACTTTTTATGTGTTTACTAGTGAATGAAAACACGATCCACAACATTTCTCTGCAACGTAGTCCGGTAAAATAGTTTTACTTAGCAACCCAGCATTTTAAAAGTTCGCGAACAATATTTAAATGTCGGCCGTCAGCTCTCTACCGAGTCCAGTACCACTTGATACGTCAACAGGCGGTAAAATACTAACGGCTACAGGCGGTAAAATACTAACGGCTATAGGCGGTTACCAACTTTTCCTCGTTTGTCCCTTTATTTTTTACTAGGGGGTGGGAGAAACTATCGCTTTTATTCAATAATTTGGAACTTTGAAATGTTCTTTAAATGTACTTTTTAATTTCAAATAGTTTTCAATACAGTTGACAGTTTCTTTTTAATCTATTTTAGAGTAAGTATTTATTTTCTTTTCTTTATAATATTTTTACACATTTACTTAAGCTTTTTTAATGAAATAGGGGGGCAAAGGAGTATTCGGTGCCATTTTCATGACTACCGACACCCATAGACATCCGCATAGAGGCTATACATGCGCTGGCCTACTTTGTCCTCCCTCCACCATGGGACACCGACTTACACGCCGCACGAAACACAACAGTCCCGGCTGTCACTTTAAGCCGCTCTCATTAAGGCGAGAGGTACCTCCAGTTGCGTGCTGGCCCAATTCGGCTGCGTGCAAGCATGCAGTGTGGCACTACCTCTTACTAAAAGTTCTCAAAATAAGACCATGACCCCTATTTAATGCACTATTTTCGCCCTATAATTACTAAGGCAAAATTGGTTTACGTATGATTTGAGAGGATTTGAGGATGCGAATTGAACTTCAAAAACTTTAGACTCTTTTCTTTAATGTAGGTACATGGAATATTCAGATTAAATAATGTTCTATAGAGTATTATTTAATATTAGTGGACGCCCGCAACTTCGTTTACGTGAATCCGTTTTACCGCAGTCGGTTAAACAGAAGTCTATATCCTTCCTCGCTAAATGGACTACCTAATGCTGAAACAATTTTTCAAATCGGACCAGTAGTTCCAGAGATTAGCGCGTTCAAACAAACAAACAAAAACACAAACTTTTCAACTCTATATTATTAGTATAGATAATAATAATAATAATAATAATATCTGTGGACATAACACACCACCTTAGTATAGCCCCGTGCTAAGTAACGTAAGGACTTGTGTTACGGGTACTAGACAACGGAATATATTTAATATGTTTTATAAATGTAAGAAATTTTACATATGTAAGATTTTTATTATAGTAATTAATATAATACATAGATAAACATCCATGACTAAAGCGGGATTCGAACCCGCGACCCCTGGCGCAACACGCTCCGCTTATCCGAGGCCTGTACCACTGCGCCAGCCTGGTCGTCAAAAAAAAATAATATACATATATAATTATAGAATACAGTATAGATGCGCAAACAAGTCGGAGTTTTTATAACGCCCATAATAATCCGCACAGGTAAATCGGACGTGTCCTCCCCTTCACTACATCAACCTTAGCCTTTTAATGCGACGCGCCGCTTCCTCGGTCGTGTCGGTACCGGCGTAAAGTTATAGCTGTGTTGTCGCGTTTCGTGCGGTGTGTGAGTAGCCGGTGGCCCACGAATGAGAGAAGGAGTACTATAACATTTTTAATAAATATGTATAATACATATATTACGCAATATAGTTGTTCGTTCTAGATCCATCCTCATATAACTCACTTATAATATTGAATATTTGAATACTGAATATTTGTCTCCTCTCAAACTTACTGATACGTGAGCAGTATCCACGAGGGAGCTGGGGGGAGCTGGGGGGCGGACGACACTTACAAAACTTCGTCGCTTTACGTCGTTATACGTGGAATAGTTGGATAAAGTTTTAT